>JAFEMH010007588.1:0-83825 GCA_022495995.1 Adenophora triphylla var. japonica
TCTCGAGGCACAAACGCCTCAAAAAAAATCCCAAGGTGCAAAAGCCTCCAAACACAAATCCCGAGCCACAAACGCCTCCAAAGCACAAACCCCGAGGCACAAACGCCTCCAAAACACAAATCCCGAGGCACAAACGCCTCCAAACACAAATCCAGAGGTGCAAACGCCTCCTAACACAAAACTCGAGGCGCAAACGCCTCCTAACACAAATCCCGAGGCACAAACGCCTCCAAACACAAATCCCGAGGCTCAAACGCCTCCAATCTCAAATCCCTAGGCACAAATGCCTCTAACACACAAATTCCGAGGCACAAATGCCTCCTTACACAAATCCCGAGGCGTGAATGCCTCCAAACACAAATCTCGAGGAACATACGCCTTTAAACACAAACCCCGAGGCGCAAACTCCTCCAAACACAAAACCCAAACGCCTCCAAACACAAATCTCGAGGCACAATCGCCTCCAAACACAAATCACAAGGCACAAATGCCTCCAAACACAAATCCCGAGGTGCAAACGCCTCCAAACACAAACCCCGAGGCGCAAACCCTCCAAACACAAATCCCGAGGCACAAAAGCCTCCAAACACAAATTTCGAGGCACAAACGCCTCCAACACACAAATCCCGAGGCAAACGCCTCCAAACACAAATCTCGAGGCACAAACGCCTCCAAACACAAATCCCGAGGCACAAACGCCTCCAAAAAAATCCCGAGGCAAAAATGCCTCCAAACACAAATTCCAAGGCACAAACGCCTCCAAACACAAATCTCGAGGTGCAAACCCCTCCTAACACAAACCCCGAGGCACAAACGCCTCCAAACACAAATACCAAGGCACAAACGCCTCCAAACACAAATCCCGAGGCGCAAATGCCTCCTAACACAAATACCGAGGCACAAACGCCTCCAAACACAAATCCCGAGGCGCAAACGCCTCCAAACACAAATCTCGAGGCACAAACGCCTCCAAATAAATATCACGACGCTTAAACGCCTCCAAACGCATCCAAACACAAATCCCGAGGTGGAAACGCCTCCTAACACAAAACCTGAGGCACAAACGCCTCCAAACATAAATCCCGAGGCTCAAACGCCTCCAAACACCAATCCCGAGGCACAAATGCCTCCAACACACAATCCCGAGGCGCAAACGCCTATAAACACAAATCCCGAGGCATAAATGCCTCCAAAGACAAATCTCGAGGCACAAACGCCTCCAAACATAAACCTCGAGACGCAAACGCCTCCAAACAAAAATCCCGAGGCACAAATGCCTCCAAACACAAATCCCGAGGCACAAACGCCTCCAAATCATAAATTCCGAGGCACAAACGCTTCCAAACAAAAATCCCTAGGTGCAAACGCCTCCAAACACAAACACCGAGGCGCAAATGCCTCCAAACACAAATCTAGAGGCAGAAATGCCTCCAAACACAAATCCCGAGGCATAAACGTCTCCAAACACAAATCTCGAGGCGCAAACGCCTCCAAACACAAACTCCGAGGCGCAAATGCCTATAAACACAAATAACGAGGCACAAACGCCTCCAAACACAAATACTGAGGCACAAACGCCTCCAAACACAAACCTCGAGGCGCAAACGCCTCATAACACAAATCCCGAGGCGCAAAAGCCTCCAAACACAAACCCCGAGGCGCAAATGCCTCCAAACACAAATCTAGAGGCACAAACGCCTCCAAACACAATTCCCGAGGCACAAACGCCTCTAAAAAAAATCTCGAGGCACAAACGACTCCAAACACAAACCTCGAGGCACAAACGCCTCCAACACACAAATCCCGAGGCACAAACGCCTCCAAACACAAATCCCGAGGCGCAAACGCCTCCAAACACAAATCCCGAGGTGCAAACTCTTCCAAACACAAATCCCGAGGCACAAGCGCCTCCAAACACAAATCTAGAGGCAAAAACGCCCCAAACATAAATAACGAGGCAAAAATGCCCTCAAAAAAAATCCCGAGGTGCAAACGCCTCCAAACACAAATCCCGAGCCACAAACGCCTCCAAAGCACAAACCCCGAGGCACAAACGCCTCCAAAACACAAATCCCGAGGCACAAACGCCTCCAAACACAAATCCAGAGGTGCAAACGCCTCCTAACACAAAACTTGAGGCGCAAACGCCTCCTAACACAAATCCCGAGGCACAAATGCCTCCAAATATAAATCACGAGACACAAATGCCTCCAAACACAAATCCCGAGGCGCAAACGCCTCTAACACATAAATCCCGAGGCACAAATGCCTCCTTACACAAATCCCGAGGCGTGAATGCCTCCAAACACAAATCTCGAGGAACATACGCCTTTAAACACAAACCCCGAGGCGCAAACTCCTCCAAACACACAACCCCAACGCCTCCAAACACAAATCCCGAGGCACAAATGCCTCCAAACACAAATCTCGAGGCGCAAACGCCTCCTAACACAAATACCGAGGCACAAACGCCTCCAAACACAAATCTCGAGGCGCAAACGCCTCCAAACACAAATCCCGAGGCACAAACGCCTCCAAACACAAATTCCGAGGCACAAACGCCTCCAACACACAATCTCGAGGTGCAAACGCCTATAAACACAAATCCCAAGGCATAAATGCCTCCAAAGACAAATCTCGAGGCACAAACGCCTCCAAACATAAACCCCGAGATGCAAACGCCTCCAAACAAAAATCCCGAGGCGCAAATGCCTCCAAACACAAATTCCAAGACACAAAGGCCTCCAAATCATAAATTCCGAGGCACAAACGCTTCCAAACAAAAATCCCTAGGTGCAAACGCCTCCAAACACAAACACCGAGGCACAAATGCCTCCAAACACAAATCTCGAGGCAAAAATGCCTCCAAACACAAATCCCGAGGCATAAACGCCTCCAAACACAAATCCCGAGGCGCAAACGCCTCCAAACACAAACTCCGAGGTGCAAACGCCTATAAACACAAATAACGAGGCACAAACGCCTCCAAACACAAATACTGAGGCGCAAACGCCTCCAAACACAAACCCCGAGGCGCAAATGCCTCATAACACAAATCCCGAGGCGCAAAAGCCTCCAAACACAAACCCCGAGGCGCAAATGCCTCCAAACACAAATCTCGAGGCACAAACGCCTCCAAACACAAATCCCGAGGCACAAACGCCTCTAAAAAAATCCCGAGGCACAAACGCCTCCAAACACAAACCTCGAGGCACAAACGCCTCCAACACACAAATCTCGAGGCACAAACGCCTCCAAACACAAATCCCGAGGCGCAAACGCCTCCAAACACAAATCCCGAGGCGCAAACGCCTCCAAACACAAATCCCGAGGCACAAGCGCCTCCAAACACAAATCTCGAGGCAAAAACGCACCAAACACAAATCCCGAGGCACAAACGCCTCCAAAAAAAATTCTGAGGCACAAACGCCTCCAAACACAAATCCCGAGCCACAAACGCCTCCAAAACACAAACCCCGAGGCACAAATGCCTCCAAGCACAAATACCGAGGTGCAAACGCCTCCAAACACAAATCCCGAGGCACAAACGCCTCTAAACACAAATACGGAGGCGCAAATGCCTCCAAACACAAATCTCGAGGTCCAAACGCCTCCAAACACAAACCCCGGGGCGTAAATGTTTCCAAACACAAATCTCGAAGCACAAACGCCTCCAAAAAAATCCTGAGGCACAAACGCCTCCAAACACAAATCCCGAGCCACAAACGCCTCCAAAGCACAAACCCCGAGGCACAAACGCCTCCAAAACACAAATCTCGAGGCACAAACGCCTCCAAGCACAAATCCAGAGTTGCAAACGCCTCCTAACACAAAACTCGAGGCGCAAATGCCTCCTAACACAAATCTCGAGGCACAAATGCCTCCAAACACAAATCCCGAGGCGCAAATGCCTCCAAACACAAATCCCGAGGCACAAACGACTCCAAACACAAATCCCGAGGCACAAGCACCTCTAAACACATATCTCGCGGCACAAACGCCCCAAACACAAATCTCGACGCAAAAATGCCTCCAAAAAAAATCCCGAGGCGAAAACGCCTCCAAACACAAATCTCGAGGCACAAACGCCTCCAAAGCACAAACCCCGAGGCACAAACGCCTCCAAACACAAATCCCGAGGCACAAACGCCTCCAAACACAAATCCCGAGGCACAAACGCCTCTAAACACAAATACGGAGGCGCAAATGCCTCCAAACACAAATCCCGAGGTCCAAACGCCTCCAAACACAAATCCCGAGGCACAAAGGCCTCCAAAGCACAAACCCCGAGGCACAAACGCCTCCAAAACACAAATCCCGAGGCACAAACGCCTCCAAACACAAATCCAGAGGTGCAAACGCCTCCTAACACAAAACTCGAGGCGCAAACGCCTCCTAACACAAATCTCGAGGCACAAATGCCTCCAAACACAAATCCCGAGGCTCAAACGCCTCCAATCACAAATCCCTAGGCACAAATGCCTCTAACACACAAATCCCGAGGCACAAATGCCTCCTTACACAAATCCCGAGGCGTGAATGCCTCCAAACACAAATCTCGAGGAACATACGCCTTTAAACACAAACCCCGAGGCGCAAACTCCTCCAAACACAAAACCCAAACGCCTCCAAACACAAATCCCAAGGCACAATCGCCTCCAAACACAAATCACAAGGCACAAATGCCTCCAAACACAAATCCCGAGGTGCAAACGCCTCCAAACACAAACCCCGAGGCGCAAACCCTCCAAACACAAATCCCGAGGCACAAACGCCTCCAAACACAAATTCCGAGGCATAAATGCCTCCAACACACAATCCCGAGGCGCAAACGCCTATAAACACAAATCCCGAGGCATAAATGCCTCCAAAGACAAATCTCGAGGCACAAACGCCTCCAAACATAAACCCCGAGACGCAAACGCCTCCAAACAAAAATCCCGAGGCACAAATGCCTCCAAACACAAATCCCAAGGAATAAACGCCTCCAAATCATAAATTCCGAGGCACAAACGCTTCCAAACAAAAATCCCTAGGTGCAAACGCCTCCAAACACAAACACCGAGGCGCAAATGCCTCCAAACACAAATCTCGAGGCAAAAATGCCTCCAAACACAAATCCCGAGGCATAAACGTCTCCAAACACAAATCCCGAGGCGCAAACGCCTCCAAACACAAACTCCGAGGCGCAAACGCCTATAAACACAAATAACGAGGCACAAACGCCTCCAAACACAAATACTGAGGCGCAAACGCCTCCAAACACAAACCCCGAGGCGCAAATGCCTCATAACACAAATCCCGAGGCGCAAAAGCCTCCAAACACAAACCCCGAGGCGCAAATGCCTCCAAACACAAATCTAGAGGCACAAACGCCTCCAAACACAATTCCCGAGGCACAAACGCCTCTAAAAAAAATCTCGAGGCACAAACGCCTCCAAACACAAACCTCGAGGCACAAACGCCTCCAACACACAAATCCCGAGGCACAAACGCCTCCAAACACAAATCCCGAGGCGCAAACGCCTCCAAACACAAATCCCGAGGCGCAAACGCCTCCAAACACAAATCCCGAGGTCCAAAGGCCTCCAAACACAAATCCCGAGGCACAAAGGCCACCAAACACAAATCTCGAGGCACAAACGCCTCCAAAACACAAATCCCGAGGCACAAACGCCTCCAAACACAAATCCAGAGGTGCAAACGCCTCCTAACACAAAACTCGAGGCGCAAATGCCTCCTAACACAAATCCCGAGGCACAAATGCCTCCAAACACAAATCCCGAGGCTCAAACGCCTCCAATCACAAATCCCTAGGCACAAATGCCTCTAACACACAAATCCCGAGGCACAAATGCCTCCTTACACAAATCTCGAGGCGTGAATGCCTCCAAACACAAATCTCGAGGAACATACGCCTTTAAACACAAACCCCGAGGCGCAAACTCCTCCAAACACAAAACCCAAACGCCTCCAAACACAAATCCCGAGGCACAATCGCCTCCAAACACAAATCACAAGGCACAAATGCCTCCAAACACAAATCCCGAGGTGCAAATGCCTCCAAACACAAACCCCGAGGCGCAAACCCTCCAAACACAAATCCCGAGGCACAAACGCCTACAAACACAAATTCCGAGGCATAAATGCCTCCAACACACAATCCCGAGGCATAAATGCCTCCAAAGACAAATCTCGAGTCACAAACGCCTCCAAACATAAACCCCGAGACGCAAACGCCTCCAAACAAAAATCCCGAGGTGCAAATGCCTCCAAACACAAATCCCAAGACACAAATGCCTCCAAATCATAAATTCTGAGGCACAAACGCTTCCAAACAAAAATCCCTAGGTGCAAACGCCTCCAAACACAAACACCGAGGCGCAAATGAATCTAAACACAAATCTCGAGGCAAAAATGCCTCCAAACACAAATCCCGAGGCATAAACATCTCCAAACACAAATCCCGAGGCACAAACGCCTCCAAACACAAATACTGAGGCGCAAACGCCTCCAAACACAAACCCCGAGGCGCAAATGCTTCCAAACACAAACCCCGAGGCACAAATGCCTCCAAACACAAATCTAGAGGCACAAACGCCTCCAAACACAATTCCCGAGACACAAACGCCTCTAAAAAAAATCTCGAGGCACAAACGCCTCCAAACATAAACCTCGAGGCATAAACGCCTCCAACACACAAATCCCGAGGCACAAACGCCTCCAAACACAAATCCCGAGGCGCAAATGCCTCCAAACACAAATCCCGAGGCGCAAACGCTTCTAAACACAAATCCCAATTTCCAAAGGCCTCCAAACACAAATCCCGAGGCACAAAGGCCTCCAAACACAAATCTCGAGGCACAAACACCTCAAAAAAATCCCAAGGTGCAAACGCCTCCAAACACAAATCCCGAGCCACAAATGCCTCCAAAGCACAAACCCCGAGGCACAAACGCCTCCAAAACACAAATCCCGAGGCACAAACGCCTCCAAACACAAATCCAGAGGTGCAAACGCCTCCTAACACAAAACTCGAGGCGCAAACGCCTCCTAACACAAATCCCGAGGCACAAACGCCTCCAAACACAAATCCCGAGGCTCAAATGCCTCCAATCTCAAATCCCTAGGCACAAATGCCTCTAACACACAAATCCCGAGGCACAAATGCCTCCTTACACAAATCCCGAGGCGTGAATGCCTCCAAACACAAATCTCGAGGAACATACGCCTTTAAACACAAACCCCGAGGCGCAAACTCCTCCAAACACAAAACCCAAACGCCTCCAAACACAAATCCCGAGGCACAATCGCCTCCAAACACAAATCACAAGGCACAAATGCCTCCAAACACAAATCCCGAAGTACAAATGCCTCTAAACACAAACCCCGAGGCGCAAACCCTCCAAACACAAATCCCGAGGCACAAACGCCTCCAAACACAAATTTCGAGGCACAAACGCCTCCAACACACAAATCCCGAGGCAAACGCCTCCAAACACAAATCTCGAGGCACAAACGCCTCCAAACACAAATCCCGAGGCACAAACGCCTCCAAAAAAATCCCGAGACGCAAACGCCTCCAAACACAAAACCCGAGGCGCAAATGCCTCCAAACACAAATCGCGAGGCACAAACGCCTCCTAACACAAACCCCGAGGCGCAAACGCCTCCAAACATAAATCCCAAGGCAAAAACGCCTCCAAACACAAATTCCGAGGCGTAAATGCCTTCTAACAAAAATACCGAGGCACAAACGCCTCCAAACACAAATCCCGAGGCGCAAATGCCTCCAAACACAAATCTCGAGGCACAAACGCCTCCAAATAAATATCACGACGCTTAAACGCCTCCAAACGCATCCAAACACAAATCCCGAGGTGGAAACGCCTCCTAACACAAAACCTGAGGCACAAACGCCTCCAAACATAAATCCCGAGGCTCAAACGCCTCCAAACACCAATCCCGAGGCACAAATGCCTCCAACACACAATCCCGAGGCGCAATCGCCAATAAACACAAATTCCGAGGCATAAATGCCTCCAAAGACAAATCTCGAGGCACAAACGCCTCCAAACATAAACCTCGAGACGCAAACGCCTCCAAACAAAAATCCCGAGGCGCAAATGCCTCCAAACATAAATCTCTAGGCAAAAACGCCTCCAAATCATAAATTCCGAGGCACAAACGCTTCCAAACAAAAATCCCTAGGTGCAAACGCCTCCAAACTCAAACACCGAGGCGCAAATGCCTCCAAACAAAAATCTCGAGGCAAAAATGCCTCCAAACACAAATCCCGAGGCATAAACGTCTCCAAACACAAATCTCGAGGCGCAAACGCCTCCAAACACAAACTTCGAGGCGCAAACGCCTATAAACACAAATAACGAGGCACAAACGCCTCCAAACACAAATACTGAGGCGCAAACGCCTCCAAACACAAACCTCGAGGCGCAAACGCCTCATAACACAAATCCCGAGGCGCAAAAGCCTCCAAACACAAACCCCAGGCGCAAATGCCTCCAAACACAAATCTAGAGGCACAAACGCCTCCAAACACAATTCCCGAGGCACAAACGCCTCTAAAAAAAATCTCGAGGCACAAACGCCTCCAAACACAAACCTCGAGGCACAAACGCCTCCAACACACAAATCCCGAGGCACAAACGCCTCCAAACACAAATCCCGAGGCGCAAACGCCTCCAAACACAAATCCCGAGGTGCAAACGCCTCCAAACACAAATCCCGAGGCACAAGCGCCTCCAAACACAAATCTAGAGGCAAAAACGCCCCAAACATAAATACCGAGGCAAAAACGCCCTCAAAAAAAATCCCGAGGTGCAAACGCCTCCAAACACAAATCCCGAGCCACAAACGCCTCCAAAGCACAAACCCCGAGGCACAAACGCCTCCAAAACACAAATCCCGAGGCACAAACGCCTCCAAACACAAATCCAGAGGTGCAAACGCCTCCTAACACAAAACTCGAGGCACAAATGCCTCCTAACACAAATCTCAAGGCACAAAGGCCTCCAAACACAAATCCCGAGGCTCAAACGCCTCCAATCACAAATCCCTAGGCACAAATGCCTCTAACACACAAATCCCGAGGCACAAATGCCTCCTTACACAAATCCCGAGGCGTGAATGCCTCCAAACACAAATCTCGAGGAACATACGCCTTTAAACACAAACCCCGAGGCGCAAACTCCTCCAAACACACAACCCCAACGCCTCCAAACACAAATCCCGAGGCACAAATGCCTCCAAACACAAATCCCGAGGTGCAAATGCCTCCAAACACAAATCCCGAGGCGCAAACGCCTCCAAACACAAATCCCGAGGCACAAACGCCTCCAAACACAAATCCCGAGGCACAAATGCCTCCAACACACAATCCCGAGGCGCAAACGCCTATAAACACAAGTCCCGAGGCATAAATGCCTCCAAACACAAATCTCAAGGCACAAACGCCTCCAAACATAAACCCCGAGGCGCAAATGCCTCCAAACAAAAATCCCGAGGCGCAAATGCCTCCAAACACAAATCCCGAGGCACAAAGCCTCCAAATCACAAATTCCGAGGCAAAAACGCTTCCAAGCAAAAATCCCTAGGTGCAAACGCCTCCAAACACAAACCCCGAGGCGCAAACGCCTCCAAACACAAATCCCGAGGCAGAAATACCTCCAAACACAAATCCCGAGGCATAAATGACTCCAAACACAAATCCCGAGGCGCAAACGCCTCCAAACACAAACTCCGAGGCGCAAACGCCTATAAACACAAATAACGAGGCACAAACGCCTCCAAACACAAATACTGAGGCGCAAACGCCTTCAAACACAAACCCCGAGGCGCAAATGCCTCATAACACAAATCCCGAGGCGCAAAAGCCTCCAAACACAAATCTAGAGGCACAAACGCCTCCAAACATAATTCCCGAGGCACAAACGCCTCTAAAAAAAATCTCGAGGCACAAACGCCTCCAAACACAAACCTCGAGGCACAAACGCCTCCAAACACAAATCCCGAGGCACAAACGCCTCCAAACACAAATCTCGAGGCGCAAACGCCTCCAAACACAAATCCCGAGGCGCAAACGCCTCCAAACACAAATCTCGAGGCACAAACGCCTCCAAACACAAATCTCGAGGCACAAACGCCTCCAAACACAAATCCCGAGCCACAAACGCCTCCAAAACACAAACCCCGAGGCACAAATGCCTCCAAACACAAATACCGAGGTGTAAACACATCCAAACACAAATCCCGAGGCACAAACGCCTCTAAACACAAATACGGAGGCGCAAACGCCTCCAAACACAAATCTCGAGGTCCAAACGCCTCCAAACACAAATCTCGAGGCATAAAGGCCACCAAACACAAATCTCGAGGCACAAACGCCTAAAAAAAAATCCTGAGGTGCAAACGCCTCCAAACACAAATCCCGAGCCACAAACGCCTCCAAAGCACAAATCCCAGAGGCCTGAAACACCTCCCAAATAAATCTCACGCGCTTACGCCTCCCGCCTCCTAACAAAAAACTCGAGGCGCAAACGCCTCCTAACACAAATCCTGAGGCACAAACGCCTCCAAACACAAATCCCGAGGCTCAAACGCCTCCAAACACCAATCCCGAGGCACAAATGCCTCCAACACACAATCCCGAGGCGCAAACGCCTATAAACACAAGTCCCGAGGCATAAATGCCTCCAAACACAAATCTCAAGGCACAAACGCCTCCAAACATAAACCCCGAGGCGCAAACGCCTCCAAACAAAAATCCCGAGGCGCAAATGCCTCCAAACACAAATCCCGAGGCACAAAGCCTCCAAATCACAAATTCCGAGGCAAAAACGCTTCCAAGCAAAAATCCCTAGGTGCAAACGCCTCCAAACACAAACCCCGAGGCGCAAACGCCTCCAAACACAAATCTCAAGGCAAAAATACCTCCAAACACAAATCCCGAGGCATAAACGACTCCAAACACAAATCCCGAGGCGCAAATGCCTCCAAACACAAACACCGAGGCGCAAACGCCTCCAAACACAAATCACGAGGCACAAACGCCTCCAAACACAAATCCTTAGGCGCAAACGCCTCCAAACACAAACCTCGAGGCGCAAACACCTCATAACACAAATCCCGAGGCGCAAAAGCCTCCAAACACAAACCCCGAGGCGCAAATGCCTCCAAACACAAATCTCGAGGCATAAACGCCTCCAAAAACAAATCCCGAGGCACAAACGCCTCCAAAAAAAATCCTGAAGCGCAAACGCCTCCAAACACAAATCTCGGGGCACAAACGCCTCCAACACACAAATCCCGAGGCACAAACGCCTCCAAACACAAATCCCGAGGCACAAACGCCTCCAAACACAAATCCCGAGGCACAAGCGCCTCCAAACACAAATCTTGAGGCAAAACGCATCCAAACTCAAATCCCGAGGCAGAAACGCCTCCAAAAAAATCTCGAGGCGCAAATGCCTCCAAACACAAATCCCGAGCCACAAACGCCTCCAAAGCACAAATCCCGAGGCACAAACGCCTCCAAAACACAAATCCCGAGGCACAAACGCCTCCAAACACAAATCCCGAGGTGCAAACGCCTCCTAACACAAAACTCGAGGCGCAAACGCCTCCTAACACAAATCCCGAGGCACAAACGCCTCCAAACACAAATCCCGAGGCTCAAATGCCTCCAATCACAAATCCCTAGGCACAAATGCCTCTAACACACAAATCCCGAGGCACAAATGCCTCCTTACACAAATCCCGAAGCGTGAATGCCTCCAAACACAAATCTCGAGGAACATACGCCTTTAAACACAAACCCCGAGGCGCAAACTCCTCCAAACACAAAACCCAAATGCCTCCAAACACAAATCCCGAGGCACAATCGCCTCCAAACACAAATCACAAGGCACAAATGCCTCCAAACACAAATCTCGAGGTGCAAACACCTCCAAACACAAACCACGAGGCGCAAACCCTCCAAACACAAATCCCGAGGCACAAACGCCTCCAAACACAAATACTGAGGCGCAAACGCCTCCAAACACAAACCCCGAGGCGCAAACGCCTCATAAAACAAATCTCTAGGAGCAAAAGCCTCCAAACACAAAACCCGAGGCGCAAATGCCTCCAAACACAAATCGCGAGGCACAAACGCCTCTAAAAAAATCTCGAGGCACAAACGACTCCAAACACAAACCTCGAGGCACAAACGCCTCCAACACACAAATCTCGAGGCACAAACGCCTCCAAATACAAATCCCGAGGCGCAAACGCCTCCAAACACAAATCCCGAGGTGCAAACGCCTCCAAACACAAGCCCGAGGCACAAGCGCCTCCAAACACAAATCTAGAGGCAAAAACGCCCCAAACATAAATCCCGAGGCACAAACGCCTCCAAACACAAATCCCGAGGCTCAAACGCCTCCAAACACAAATCCCGAGCCACAAACGCCTCCAAAGTACAAACCCCGAGGCACAAACGCCTCCAAAACACAAATCTCGAGGCACAAATGCCTCCAAATACAAATCCAGAGGTACAAACGCCTCCTAACACAAAACTCGAGGCGCAAATGTCTCCTAACACAAATCCCGAGGCACAAATGCCTCCAAACACAAATCCCGAGGCTCAAATGCCTCCAATCACAAATCCCTAGGCACAAATGCCTCTAACACACAAATCCCGAGGCACAAATGCCTCTTTACACAAATCCCGAGGCGTGAATGCCTCCTAAAACAAATCTCGAGGAACATACGCCTTTAAACACAAACCTCGAGGCGCAAACTCCTCCAAACACAAAACCCAAATGCCTCCAAACACAAATCCCGAGGCACAATCGTCTCCAAACACAAATCACAAGGCACAAATGCCTCCAAACACAAATCTCGAGGTGCAAACACCTCCAAACACAAACCACGAGGCGTAAACCCTCCAAACACAAATCCCGAGGCACAAACGCCTCCAAACACAAATGCGAGGCGCACGCCTCCAACACAAAAGAACCTCGAGGCGCAAACGCCTCATAACACAAATCCCGAGGCGCAAAAGCCTCCAAACACAAACCGCAGGCGCAAATGCCTCCAAACACAAATCTAGAGGCACAAACGCCTCTAAAAAAATCTCGAGGCATAAACGACTCCAAACACAAACCTCGAGGCACAAACGCCTCCAACACACAAATCCCGAGGCACAAACGCCTCCAAATACAAATCCCGAGGCGCAAACGCCTCCAAACACAAATCCCGAGGTGCAAACGCCTCCAAACACAAATCCCGAGGCACAAGCGCCTCCAAACACAAATCTAGAGGCAAAAATGCCCCAAACATAAATACCGAGGCAAAAACGCCCTAAAAAAAAATCCCGAGGTGCAAACGCCTCCAAAAACAAATCCCGAGGCACAAACGCCTCCAAAGCACAAATCCCGAGGCACAAACGCCTCCAAAACACAAATCCCGAGGCACAAACGCCTCCAAACACAAATCCCGAGGTGCAAACGCCTCCTAACACAAAACTCGAGGCGCAAACGCCTCCTAACACAAATCCTGAGGCACAAATGCCTCCAAACACAAATCCCGAGGCTCAAACGCCTCCAATCACAAATCCCCAGGCACAAATGCCTCCTAACACACAAATCCCGAGGCACAAATGCCTCCTTACACAAATCCGAGGCGTGAATGCCTCCAAACACAAATCTCGAGGAACATACGCCTTTAAACACAAACCCCGAGGCGCAAACTCCTCCAAACACAAAAAACCAACGCCTCCAAACACAAATCCCGAGGCACAATGCCTCCAAACACAAATCCCAGAGGCAAATGCCTCCAAACACAAACCACAGGCGCAAACGCCTCCAAACCTGAGCCAGAGGCACAAACGCCTCCAAAACACAAATCCAGAGCACAAACACCTCCAAACACAAATTCCGAGGTGCAAACGCCTCCTACCACAAAACTCGAGGCGCAAACGCCTCCTAACACAAATCTCGAGCCTGAAATGCCTCCAAACACAAATCCTGAGGCTCAAATGCACTCCAATCACAAATCCCTAGGCACAAATGCCTCCAACACACAAATCCGAGGCACAAATGCCTCCTTACACAAATCCCGAGGCGTGAATGCCTCCAAACACAAATCTCGAGGAACATACGCCTTTAAACCTGAGCCACAGGCGCAAACTCCTCCAAACACAAACCGACGCCTCCCGAGCACAAATCCCGAGGCACAGTCGCCTCGAGCACAAATCCGAGCCTGAAATGCCTCCAAACACAAATCCCGAGGTGCAAACGCCTCCAAACACAAACCCCGAGGCGCAAACCCTCCAAACACAAATCCCGAGGCACAAACGCCTCCAAACACAAATTCCGAGGCACAAATGCCTCCAACACACAATCTCGAGGTGCAAACGCTTATAAACACAAATCCCAAGGCATAAATGCCTCCAAACACAAATCTCAAGGCACAAACGCCTCCAAACATAAACCCCGAGGCGCAAACGCCTCCAAACAAAAATCCCGAGGCGCAAATGCCTCCAAACACAAATCCCGAGGCACAAAGCCTCCAAATCACAAATTCCGAGGCAAAAACGCTTCCAAGCAAAAATCCCTAGGTGCAAACGCCTCCAAACACAAACACCGAGGCACAAATGCCTCCAAACACAAATCTCGAGGCAAAAATGCCTCCAAACACAAATCCCGAGGCATAAACGTCTCCAAACACAAATCCCGAGGTGCAAACGCCTCCAAACACAAACTCCGAGGCGCAAACGCCTATAAACACAAATAACGAGGCACAAACGCCTCCAAACACAAATGCGAGGCGCAAACGCCTCCAAACACTGAAACCCCAGGCGCAAATGCCTCATAACACAAATCCCGAGGCACAAAGCCTCCAAACACAAACCCCAGGCGCAAATGCCTCCAAACACAAACCTCAGGCACAAACGCCTCCAAACACAATTCCCGAGGCACAAACGCCTCTAAAAAAAATCTCGAGGCACAAACGCCTCCAAACACAAACCTCGAGGCACAAACGCCTCCAACACACAAATCCCGAGGCACAAACGCCTCCAAACACAAACTCTGAGGCACAAACGCCTCCAAACACAAATCCCAAGGCGCAAACGTCTCCAAACACAAATCACGAGGCACAAACGCCTCCAAAAAAAATCTCGACGCAAAAATGCCTCCAAACACAAATCTTGAAGCACAAACGCCTCCAAAAAAAATTCAGAGGCAAAAACGCCTCCAAACACAAATCCCGAGCCACAAACGCCTCCAAAACACAAACCCCGAGGCACAAATGCGTCCAAGCACAAATACCGAGGTGTAAACACCTCCAAACACAAATCCCGAGGCACAAACGCCTCTAAACACAAATACGGAGGCGCAAACGTCTCCAAACACAAATCCCGAGGTCCAAACGCCTCCAAACACAAATCCCGAGGCATAAAGGCCACCAAACACAAATCTCGAGGCACAAACGCCTAAAAAAAAATCCTGAGGTGCAAACGCCTCCAAACACAAATCTCGAGCCACAAACGCCTCCAAAGCACAAACCCCGAGGCACAAACGCCTCCAAAACACAAATCTCGAGGCACAAACGCCTCCAAGCACAAATCCAGAGTGGCAAACGCCTCCTAACACAAAACTCGAGGTGCAAACGCCTCCTAACACAAATCTCGAGGCACAAACGCCTCCAAACACAAATCCCGAGGCGCAAACGCCTCCAAACACAAATCCCGAGGTGCAAACGCCTCCAAACACAAATCCCGAGGCACAAGCACCTCCAAACACAAATCTAGAGGCAAAAATGCCCCAAACACAAATATCGAGGCACAAACGCCTCCAAAAAAAATTCTGAGGCACAAACGCCTCCAAACACAAATCCCAAGCCACAAACGCCTCCAAAACACAAACCCCGAGGCACAAACGCCTCCAAGCATAAATACCGAGGTGCAAATGCCTCCAAACACAAATCCCGAGGCACAAACGCCTCTAAACACAAATACGGAGGCGTAAATGCCTCCAAACACAAATCCCGAGGTCCAAACGCCTCCAAACACAAATCCCGAGGCACAAAGGCCTCCAAACACAAATCTCGAGGCACAAACGCCTCAAAAAAAAATCTCGAGGTGCAAACGCCTCCAAACACAAATCCTGAGCCACAAACGCCTCCCAAAGCCTGAGCCGAGGCACAAACGCCTCCAAAACACAAATCCCGAGGCACAAACGCCTCCAAACACAAATCCAGAGGTGCAAACGCCTCCTAACACAAAACTCGAGGCGCAAACGCCTCCTAACACAAATCCCGAGGCACAAATGCCTCCAAACACAAATCCCGAGGCTCAAACGCCTCCAATCACAAATCCCTAGGCACAAATGCCTCTAACACACAAATCCCGAGGCACAAATGCCTCCTAACACAAATCCCGAGGCGTGAATGCCTCCAAACACAAATCTCGAGGAACATACGCCTTTAAACACAAACCCCGAGGCACAAACTCCTCCAAACACAAAACCTAAACGCCTCCAAACACGAATCTCGAGGCACAATTGCCTCCAAACATAAATCACAAGGCACAAATGCCTCCAAACACAAATCCCGAGGTGCAAACGCCTCCAAACACAAACCCCGAGGCGCAAACCCTCCAAACACAAATCCCGAGGCACAAACGCCTCCAAACACAAATTTCGAGGCACAAATGCCTCCAACACACAATCCCGAGGCGTAAACGCTTATAAACACAAATCCCGAGGCATAAATGCCTCCAAAGACAAATCTTGAGGCACAAACACCTCCAAACGTAAACCCCGAGACGCAAACGCCTCCAAACAAAAATTCAGAGGCGCAAATGCCTCCAAACACAAATCCCAAGGCACAAACGCCTCCAAATCATAAATTCCGAGGCACAAATGCTTCCAAACAAAAATCCCAAGGCACAAACGCCTCCAAACACAAATCCCGAGGCACAAGCGCCTCCAAACACAAATCTAGAGGCAAAAATGCCCCAAACACAAATACCGAGGCAAAAATGCCCTCAAAAAAAATCCCGAGGTGCAAACGCCTCCAAACACAAATCCCGAGCCACAAACGCCTCCAAAGCACAAACCCCGAGGCACAAACGCCTCCAAAACATAAATCCCGAGGCACAAACGCCTCCAAACACAAATCCAGAGGTGCAAACGCCTCCTAACACAAAACTCGAGGCGCAAACGCCTCCTAACACAAATCTCGAGGCACAAATGCCTCCAAACACAAATCCTGAGGCTCAAATGCCTCCAATCACAAATCCCTAGGCACAAATGCCTCTAACACACAAATCCCGAGGCACAAATGCCTCCTTACACAAATCCCGAGGCGTGAATGCCTCCAAACACAAATCTCGAGGAACATACGCCTTTAAACACAAACCCCGAGGCGCAAACTCCTCCAAACACACAACCCCAACGCCTCCAAACACAAATCCCGAGGCACAATCGCCTCCAAACACAAATCACAAGGCACAAATGCCTCCAAACACAAATCCCGAGGTGCAAACGCCTCCAAACACAAACCCCGAGGCGCAAACCCTCCAAACACAAATCCCGAGGCACAAACGCCTCCAAACACAAATTCCGAGGCACAAATGCCTCCAACACACAATCTCGAGGTGCAAACGCCTATAAACACAAATCCCAAGGCATAAATGCCTCCAAAGACAAATCTCGAGGCACAAACGCCTCCAAACATAAACCCCGAGACGCAAATGCCTCCAAACAAAAATCCCGAGGCGCAAATGCCTCCAAACACAAATCCCAAGACACAAAGGCCTCCAAATCATAAATTCCGAGGCACAAACGCTTCCAAACAAAAATCCCTAGGTGCAAACGCCTCCAAACACAAACACCGAGGCACAAATGCCTCCAAACACAAATCCCGAGGCTCAAACGCCTCCAATCAGAAATCCCTAGGCACAAATGCCTCTAACACACAAATCCCGAGGCACAAATGCCTCCTTACACATATCCCGAGGCATGAATGCCTCCAAAAACAAATCTCGAGGAACATACGCCTTTAAACACAAACCCCGAGGCGCAAACTCCTCCAAACACAAAACCCAAATGCCTCCAAACACAAATCCCGAGGCACAATCGCCTCCAAACACAAATCTGAGGCACTGAAATGCCTCCAAACACAAATCCCGAGGTGCAAACGCCTCCAAACACAAACCCCGAGGTCCAAAGGCCTCCAAACACAAATCCCGAGGCACAAACGCCTCCAAACACAAATTCCGAGGCACAAATGCCTCCAACACACAATCCCGAGGCGCAAACGCCTATAAACACAAATCCCGAGGCATAAATGCCTCCAAAGACAAATCTTGAGGCACAAACACCTCCAAACATAAACCCCGAGACGCAAACGCCTCCAAACAAAAATCCAGAGGCGCAAATGCCTCCAAACACAAATCCCAAGGCACAAACGCCTCCAAATCATAAATTCCGAGGCACAAATGCTTCCAAACAAAAATCCCAAGGCACAAACGCCTCCAAACATAAATCTCGAGGCACAAGCGCCTCCAAACACAAATTTAGAGGCAAAAATGCCCCAAACACAAATATCGAGGCAAAAACGCCCTCAAAAAAAATCCCGAGGTGCAAACGCCTCCAAACACAAATCCCGAGCCACAAACGCCTCCAAAGCACAAACCCCGAGGCACAAACGCCTCCAAAACACAAATCCCGAGGCACAAACGCCTCCAAACACAAATCCAGAGGTGCAAATGCCTCCTAACACAAAACTCGAGGTGCAAACGCCTCCTAACACAAATCTCGAGGCACAAATGCCTCCAAACACAAATCCTGAGGCTCAAATGCCTCCAATCACAAATCCCTAGGCACAAATGCCTCTAACACACAAATCCCGAGGCACAAATGCCTCCTTACACAAATCCCGAGGCGTGAATGCCTCCAAACACAAATCTCGAGGAACATACGCCTTTAAACACAAACCCCGAGGCGCAAACTCCTCCAAACACACAACCCCAATGCCTCCAAACACAAATCCCGAGGCACAATCGCCTCCAAACATAAATCACAAGGCATAAATGCCTTCAAACACAAATCCCGAGGTGCAAATGCCTCCAAACACAAACTCCGAGGCGCAAACCCTCCAAACACAAATCCCGAGGCACAAACGCCTCCAAACACAAATTCTGAGGCACAAATGCCTCCAACACACAATCTCGAGGTGCAAACGCCTATAAACACAAATCCCAAGGCATAAATGCCTCCAAAGACAAATCTCGAGGCACAAACGCCTCCAAACATAAACCCCGAGACGCAAACGCCTCCAAACAAAAATCTCGAGGCGCAAATGCCTCCAAACACAAATCCCAAGACACAAAGGCCTCCAAATCATAAATTCCGAGGCACAAACGCTTCCAAACAAAAATCCCTAGGTGCAAACGCCTCCAAACACAAACATCGAGGCACAAAAGCCTCCAAACACAAATCTCGAGGCAAAATGCCTCCAAACACAAATCCCGAGGCATAAACGTCTCCAAACACAAATCCCGAGGTGCAAACGCCTCCAAACACAAACTCCGAGGCGCAAACGCCTATAAACACAAATAACGAGGCACAAACGCCTCCAAACACAAATACTGAGGCGCAAACGCCTTCAAACACAAACCCCGATGCGCAAATGCCTCATAACACAAATCCCGAGGCGCAAAAGCCTCCAAACACAAACCCCGAGGCACAAATACCTCCAAACACAAATCTAGAGGCACAAACGCCTCCAAACACAATTCCCGAGGCACAAACGCCTCTAAAAAAAATCTCGAGGCACAAACGCCTCCAAACATAAACCTCGAGGCACAAACGCCTCCAACACACAAATCCCGAGGCACAAACGCCTCCAAACACAAATCCCGAGGTGCAAATGCCTCCAAACACAAATCCCGAGGCGCAAACGCCTCCAAACACAAATCTCGAGGCACAAGCGCCTCCAAACACAAATCTCGAGGCAAAAACGCCCCAAACACAAATACCGAGGCACAAACGCCTCCAAAAAAAATTCTGAGGCAAAAACGCCTCCAAACACAAATCCCGAGCCACAAACGCCTCCAAAACACAAACCCCGAGGCACAAATGCGTCCAAGCACAAATACCGAGGTGCAAATGCCTCCAAACACAAATCCCGAGGCACAAACGCCTCTAAACACAAATATGGAGGCGCAAACGCCTCCAAACACAAATCCCGAGGTCCAAACGCCTCCAAACACAAATCCCGAGGCATAAAGGCCACCAAAGCACAAACCCCGAGGCACAAACGCCTCCAAAACACAAATCTCGAGGCATAAACGCCTCCAAGCACAAATCCAGAGTTGCAAACGCCTCCTAACACAAAACTCGAGGCACAAACGCCTCCTAACACAAATCTCGAGGCACAAACGCCTCCAAACACAAATCCCGAGGCGCAAACGCCTCCAAACACAAATCTCGAGGTGCAAACGCCTCCAAACATAAATCCTGAGGCACAAGCACCTCCAAACACAAATCTAGAGGCAAAAACGCCCCAAACACAAATACCGAGGCACAAACGCCTCCAAAAAAAATTCTGAGGCACAAACGCCTCCAAACACAAATCCCGAGCCACAAACGCCTCCAAAACACAAACCCCGAGGCACAAACGCCTCCAAGCACAAATACCGAGGTGCAAATGCCTCCAAACACAAATCCCGAGGCACAAACGCCTCTAAACACAAATACGGAGGCGCAAATGCCTCCAAACACAAATCCCGAGGTCCAAACGCCTCCAAACACAAATCCCGAGGCACAAAGGCCTCCAAACACAAATCTCGAGGCACAAACGCCTCAAAAAAAATCCCGAGGTGCAAACGCCTCCAAACACAAATCCCGAGCCACAAACGCCTCCAAAGCACAAACCCCGAGGCACAAACGCCTCCAAAACACAAATCCCGAGGCACAAACGCCTCCAAACACAAATCCAGAGGTGCAAACGCCTCCTAACACAAAACTCGAGGCGCAAACGCCTCCTAACACAAATCCCGAGGCACAAATGCCTCCAAACACAAATCCCGAGGCTCAAACGCCTCCAATCACAAATCCCTAGGCACAAATGCCTCTAACACACAAATCCCGAGGCACAAATGCCTCCTTACACAAATCCCGAGGCGTGAATGCCTCCAAACACAAATCTCGAGGAACATACGCCTTTAAACACAAACCCCGAGGCACAAACTCCTCCAAACACAAAACCTAAACGCCTCCAAACACAAATCCCGAGGCACAATCGCCTCCAAACACAAATCACAAGGCACAAATGCCTCCAAACACAAATCCCGAGGTGCAAACGCCTCCAAACACAAACCCCGAGGCGCAAACCCTCCAAACACAAATCTCGAGGCACAAACGCCTCCAAACACAAATTCCGAGGCACAAATGCCTCCAACACACAATCCCGAGGCGTAAACGCCTATAAACACAAATCCCGAGGCATAAATGCCTCCAAAGACAAATCTTGAGGCACAAACACCTCCAAACATAAACCCCGAGACGCAAACGCCTCCAAACAAAAATCCAGAGGCGCAAATGCCTCCAAACACAAATCCTAAGGCACAAACGCCTCCAAATCATAAATTTCGAGGCACAAATGCTTCCAAACAAAAATCCCTAGGTGCAAACGCCTCCAAACACAAACACCGAGGCGCAAATGCCTCCAAACACAAATCTCGAGGCAAAAATGCCTCCAAACACAAATCCCGAGGCATAAACGTCTCCAAACACAAATCCCGAGGCGCAAACGCCTCCAAACACAAACTCCGAGGTGCAAACGCCTATAAACATAAATAACGAGGCACAAACGCCTCCAAACACAAATACAGAGGCGCAAACGCCTCCAAACACAAACCCCGAGGTGCAAATGCCTCATAACACAAATCCCGAGGCGCAAAAGCCTCTAAACACAAACCTCGAAGTGCAAATGCCTCCAAACACAAATCTAGAGGCACAAACGCCTCCAAACACAATTCCCGAGGCACAAACGCCTCTAAAAAAAATCTCGAGGCACAAACGCCTCCAAACACAAACCTCGAGGCACAAACGCCTCCAACACACAAATCCCGAGGCACAAACGCCTCCAAACATAAATTCCGAGGCGCAAACGCCTCCAAACACAAATCCCAAGGCGCAAACGCCTCCAAACACAAATCCCGAGTGTAAGTACCCAAATCTGGCTCATGCCTTCCGATTAAATTTCCCGGCAATTTCGGTAAGTTTTCCGGTAATTCCCCAGACCTTCCTAGTGTTCCGGAAACATTCCGGAACTGTTTTTAATTAATTAAGGGCTGAAGGGAATCCTTCCTAATTAAGAAACACGTTTTTCTTAATTAGATGGAGGCTTCTAGAATTTGCCACCTTGCATGGTTCTAGAAGTGCTGAGTCATTGTGGATAATGCCGCACGGCTGCATTAGCTCGCGACCTCTGGCCGCACGGCTTCATTCGCTCTCTCCAGATTACCTATAAATAGAGGCCTCCTCTACCCATTTCAACACACAAGACACAACAAATCATCCATAAACACTCATAATACGTGAAGAACACTGCTGGAAGCTCAAGAAGGTGAAGAAGAAGGCCAAGAAGCTACCTCCCTCCTCCTTGAAGATCCAAGATCAACCTCTCCTCCTAGCTCCATCCAAAGAAGAAGGAAGCCATTGGTAACCTCGCACGCCCTAACCTTGCATCCTAATTGCTTTATAAATTGCTCATTGCATTGCCTTTATATTGCTTGGGACTTGGTAGACTAAAGATCATATCTTTATATTCCCCCTTCCCCTTTTGCATGCATTAGACATCATTTGTCATAAAAATGTAGTCTTTTTCCCATAAAGGTGCATCCTTTGCACCTAAAACCCCCATTTTCCAATAAAAATGTCATCTTTATGCATCCTTTGCATATAAAAATCAAATCTTTTCAATAAAAATGCATCCTTTGCATTCAAAATCCTTTTTCATGCATCACTTGCATAAAAAATCATATCTTTATGCATCATTTGCAATAAAGATCATTTCTTTAAATCAAATGCATCATTTGCAACCCAAAATGTCATCTTTTCATTAAAGTGTCATTTTTATCATGCATTTCCCCCTTTTCCCATTAGCAACCTTGGAACGGACCAGTGTAAAAGATCCTATCTTTACATCGTTCCTTCCATTAAAGGTTCCACGATTTCTTTAGAAAGGGATAACCTTGAACCCTATATCTCCAATTATCGCTTAAGAAAGAGTATGAAGCATCTATACGAGCTCGACCGTCTTAAAGCGTAGGATTGATGGGCTAAGGACCCTCCTTTTCTAAAGAACCTCATCTTTGACTATAAAGAGAGTCATTCTCTCGATCACGCAAGTCCCGAGGTTAAAATGCGATAATCACAAGTCCAAGATGAGGACGGGATCATAATCCTGAATACATAAATTCCAAGGAATCCCGAGCGACAACCAACAAATGGTTTGTACGTCCGGAAGACAACTTGGGACATTCCCCCCTTTATTTTCAAACACATGCACACAAGAAAGCACGCAAGCAAGCACAATTAATGAAATCTTGGGAGACTTGCTCCGGCAAGGGACCTTGGGTAAACGCCAAACGTTCTTCCCAAGGGGTAACTTAACCTCCGAACCCAACAAAAAACCTTTTTTCAAAGTTTTGAGGTAATCAAAATGGCGTGACGACTCCGTTTTTCAATTAACTCGGATGTCTTCAAACTCGCGTGAATCCAATAAACACAAAATTTGGGCACACATTCACAGTTTGGCGACTCCGCTGGGGATAACCCAAAGGAGAAAAGCTTTATTTTCAAAACAAAAATCGATACTCGGTATATAGGTGGACCCCACTTAACCTTCCTGTATCGCTCCCTAACCCGGGGCTTGGGATAACCGGTGGTTTAACAATCCCACGTACCAGTATCCCTTTTCGAAAAAAAAATTTTGAAAAAAAAAATAAAGAAAGCTTTTCCCTTTGAGCGGGTTAGACTCCCGTCGTCGATTTCATTAATCGTGCTTGCTTTCTTTACCTTGCATTGCATCATTTGTATCTTGGATCTTTGTGCATACTTTGAACATAAAAAAATCGCAAAGGAGTGGAACCTGGAAAATTGATCCATGCAGTCGTACGACTCAATCCTCATAGGATTCTGACCGGGCGACCTCAGTGGCAATTCCACCAGGAAAAATCAGGGTTAATCTGGCAAGTCCTAGCAGCTTGGGGCTACTCAGCTCCATGACTGACTGGGGCTTCCCAGAAAATTTATGTGCTTAACTGTTGCATTCTCCCCCATCCCGAAAATCATTCCTTTAAAACACATTTATGAAAATCTCTGTTTTAACTCTAAAAGGAACATTTTTAGGAGACCGCACACTACGCGCACCTGATATATCCTGTACACTTTGCACGCACGTCCTTTAAACCCGGGGTGGTTCCAGTTGCAGTCACGGACAGCCTTACGATGCTCCCGGGCGCGCACGGAATCATTCCAACCTCCCCATGGCAGCCAGTGTCGACCAATGCACAGTCCGTGTCACACGTTTCAAAAAACCGTGACTTTTGGTTGGTTTTTGGTCTAGTCCGTGTCATATAGCCCAGTTGCATACCCACGTAAAGGTCAGGCCTTAGTTCATAATGGAAGCCAAGATTTCTCGCTCAAGCGAAACTCTGCCGAAATTCCGACAAGGAAAAGTCGGTGAGATCTTGACTCCGACATTGACTTTGACCTTGACCTGCACGGAATGCGTAAGAGTCGAGACCGAGTCTTTGCCAAAAAATCCAAAGATCTTTCGCTCAAGCGAAGCTCTGCCAAAATTCCAACAAGGAAAAATTGGCGAGATCTTGACCGGCATTGACTTCGATTCTGACTCACGCACTGCGTATGCAACGAAGTTCAATGTGACACTGTGTCATTCGGCTTTTTACCGCCCGACCCATGCCTATTATTTTCTCGGACATTACCGAAAGTCAAAAAACCGTCATTTCGCTCAAGCGAAACTCTGCCGAAGATCCGTCAAGGCAGAGAGACGAGATTTTCCCGGTATTGCCTTGACTATAATCCGCATCGCTCGTGCGTAGAAAGGTCCTATGACCCGCTAGACCCGATAGGAGCGTTCTTTACTCTCGGTCGGTGGGATCCGCGTGCCCTATAGGACCCTCGCCCGGGGCTGTCCACCCTGGGAGGTCGAAATACAGGTGGAATACGAGGGGCTTATAGACGTAGTGACGGAACCCACTGATCCAGGATCTAGAGTAGTTGTGAAAAAGAAGGGCAAATTCCCTTTTCCAACCAAATAGATATTAATAAAAGACACATGTTTTAAGTAAACTTGAAGATTCTAATTTGCATATTGCCTGAGCCTTCAGCCCAAACACCTACCCCGAGTCTAAACCTTTCCTATCCCTTTCCCGCAGCGAGAAAGAAGTGGGTGAGAACACCGGGTCAGCGATTTGTTAGCGCAGAATCCTCAGACAGTTCGCCAGAATCCTCAGTTTTGTCAACCTTCCAGTGTCAAAATGGCCAACATGGTAGTCAACAATGGTAATAACCAAGCAGTCGGAGGGGCCATCCCAGTTCAACCCAAGCCTCACATCTGGTATGATGTATGTGATTGTGAAGACTGCCTAGAGTATGAGTATCAAGAATGGATCAATGAGGACGCTCCTTCAAGGAAGAAGAAGAAGAGAAAGTCCACGCAGCAGAAGCTAAAGGAAAGATACGAAGCCGGGGACAAGAGCGTAGGAACTTTAGGAGAGCCTTCAGGCAAGTTTGACTACTACGTCAGTTATGCCAAGGAACCTGCCAAGGAACCCGTCATCCCAAGCATAGTCCAGCCTGATACCCCTATGATCAGTGACCCTCTTGAAGCAGAAAGTTCTGAATTTGTTGCCATCGTGAGATTCAACAAAAAGCTAGCAGATCTAGAAGAAGAATACAGAAAGCCTATAGAGTATGTGGCCAATCAAGGAAGGATCAAAGTATCTCCCGAAGAAGACTTCATCAGCATCATTCAAGCCAACCCTCCTGTTGGCTATACTGACAAGGTGGTGGTATCAAAGATTGGTAAGAAGAAGATGACTTATCAGCAATGTGTTGACAAAATGAACCAGACACTTCAGTCAATGAGTCCAGGTGTTACAGAAGAGATCGCTGAAAGATTGCAACAAGTTACTTTAGTTCCCCTCACCATCTTTCCGCAGTACCGGCCTGTCAATGATTAGCGACAAGTTTTCGATCAGTTCGAAGTCTCCAACTTTCTGAAAAGCGCTGACAAGACTGCTACTCCCCAGGGCAACAGCAAGAAGGAGTGAGATCCCGGTCCAACCCTTGTCAAGTCCCCCTTCGAGTCAATAAGTAGCGTAGGGTCCAGAGTCAGTAGCGTCTATTCAGTCGAGTCAGGAATCTTTGAATTCCAGTCCTCTGAGTCATCCGAAGGCCTCACGCCTGAGGATTATGAAAATGTAATCGATGTCATCTTTCCCCTTATTTTGAATGAAATGACAAATCTTTCTGATTATCCTCTTATTGCCAACTTAACAAATGATAAATTAACTCAAAACTTAACAACAGTTAATAATGAATCATTTGAACAAGATGCAAACACACTAAATGAACAATACATTAAAGAAATCTTTAAGCAGGTTTCAGAAAAAGAGGAAAACCGGGCCCAAGCTGCCGAGGAGGTTTTGATAAGTGTGAACTTGGGTACTATTGAGGAACCTAAAGAGACACAGATTGGAAGCTTCTTCCAGGGGTTGAAAGGGACAGGCGATCGATCCGCTTTCGAGAGAATACGTCGACGTGTTTGCATGGTCATACAAGGATATGCCGGGGCTAGACGGTTCGATAGTAGAGCACGTAATCCCTCTAGCACCCAGATCTTAAGCGGATCGCGAGGGAGTGAGAAAAATCAAGCCAGAATGGTCTCTACAGGTCAAGGAAGAGATTGAGAAGCTACTGCGGGTAGGGTTCATCAGAGTCATTGAATACCCGACATGGTTGTCCAACATCGTAACCGTAACCAAGGCCAATGGGAAGGTGCGCTGCTGTGTAGATTTCCGAGATCTGAACAAGGCCAGCCCCAAAGACGACTACCCTCTGCCAAACATAGACATCCTGGTGGACTCCACCGCCAATTACGAAATCAAATCCTTCGTTGATGGCTTTGCAGGCTACAACCAGATCAAGATGGCCGAGGAAGACCAAGAAAAGACAGCCTTCACCACACCGTGCGGAACCTACTGTTATACAGTGATGCCATTCGGGCTCAAGAACGCCGGGGCTACTTACCAAAGGGCAGCGACCGCGCTTTTTCATGACATGATCCACAAGGAAATTGAGGTCTACGTTGACGACATGATAATCCACTCCAAAGGCGAGGATGGGCAGCACTTTGTTGACCTACGAAAGTTCTTTGAAAGGCTAAGACAGCATTCCATGAGACTAAACCCTGCCAAATGCACCTTTGGAGTGACAAGGGGAAAAGTGCTTGGGTATATGGTCACGGAGCGAGGTATAGAAGTTGACCCCCGAAAGATCAAAGCCATTATGGATATGAGGCCACCTCAAACCCAGACAGAAGTCAAGAGCTTTATGGGCAAACTGCAGTACATCAGCCGTTTCGTCAATCAGTTGACCACTATGTGCGAGCCCATCTTCAAGCTCATGAAGAAGAATGTGGACACAGAATGGACCGAAGAATGCCAAGATGCCTTTGACCAGATCAAGGCATACTTAGTACATCCCCCGGTGCTATGCCCCCCACATAGATAGAAACCTCTTCTGCTCTATCTCACTGTCACTGACACGGCAGTTGGGGCTATGCTTGCTCAGAAGAAGAAAGACTCTCGGGTAGAAAATGCCATTTACTTTGTCAGCCGGAAGCTACAAGGAAGTGAGCTCAATTACTCAGCATGTGAAAAGACTGTGCGGGGTGTGCAGGTAGTCGGCAAGCTGAAGCATTATATGCAAGCCCACCCTGTGAATTTGGTCTCGAAAATGGACCCCATCAAGTACATCTTTGATAAGCCTTCCCTCTCGATGCGTCTAGCAAAGTGGTCCTTCTTCTTGGCAGAGTACGACATCAACTATGTGACCAGAAAGGCTATCAAGGGTCAAGCATTGTCAGACCATCTGGCAAACTTCCCCAGTAATGAAGACAGAGGGCCTGAACCCCAATTCCCAGATGAAGGGATCTTTGCAGTTGAGCCTGAGAATAGATGGCAACTGTTCTTTGACGGAGCCGCTAACAAAAGAGGAAATGGCCTAGGAATGCTATTGGTCGATCCGAAAGATGAGCATACCCCCATAGCCCTCAAGTTGAACTTCCCTGCCACGAACAATGTCGCCGAGTATGAAGCTTGCATTGCTGGTTTGGAAGCTGCCTTAGAAAGAAATGTCAAGGAGCTCGAAGTTTACGGAGACTCAGCCCTGATCATCAACCAAGTCTCCAACAAGTGGAAGACTGTGGACCCTAATCTTCAGCGGTATCATGCCCATATGGAGGAGTTGATTGGACAGTTCAGAGAAGTGACTTTCCACTACTTGCCGAGGGAAAAGAACAGATTCGCATATGCCCTAGCTACTCTAGCCTCACTGGTAGAGATCCCCGAGGGAAAAGCCATAAAGCCCTTCAGAGTGGGCAGAAGAGAAGCCCCAGCCTTCTGTTGCGAAGTAGACCTGGGACCTGAGCCTATAAAGGAACCCTGGTACAATCAGATTTACCAGTTCCTCAAGGACGGAGAGTCAACTTTCAGAGACGAAGAAGGTAGACCGAAAGAAGGTGTCAGAGCCAAAGAATTGATGACCGAAGTCCACAATGGTCCCTGCGGTCCTCACATGAATGCCAGAGCCCTGATGCAGGTGATCCTCAGAATGGGTTACTACTGGATCTCCATGGAAACAGACTGCGTTCAGCACGTCCGAACATGCGACAAGTGCCAGCGGTTTGCCAACCTCAACCATCTCCCACCTCATGACCTGTATTTGTAAGTACCCAAATCTGGCTCATGCCTTCCGGTTAAATTTCCCGACAATTTCGGTAAGTTTTCCGATAATTCCCCAGACCTTCCCAGTGTTCCGGAAACATTCCGGAACTGTTTTTAATTAAATAAGGGCTGAAGGGAATGCTTCCTAATTAAGAAACACGTTTTTCTTAATTAGGAAGAGCCTTCTAGAATAATGCCACCTTGCATGGTTCTAGAATGCTGAGTCATTGTGGATAAGCCCGCACGGCTGCATTAGCTCGCTATCCTTAGCCGCACGGCTTCATTAGCCTTCTCCAGATTACCTATAAATAGAGGCCTCCTCTACCCATTTCAACACACAATATCATCACCACAAAATCAACACACACACAACCAGTCACTCCCAAGACGTGAAGAACATTGGTGAAGGCTCAAGAAGGTGAAGAAGAAGCTCAAGAAGCCATCTCCCTCCTCCTTGAAGATCCAAGACCAACCTCTCCTCCTAGCTCCGTCCGAAGAAGCAAAGGAAGCCATTGGTAACCTCGCACGCCCTAACCTTGCATTTTAATTGATATACTTGCTCATTGCATTCGTATATTGCATAATATCTTGCTTGGGACTTGGCATTCATAGTTAAAGATCATATCTTTATCATCCTCTTCCCCTTTTGCATGCATTAAGACCTCATTTGTCATAAAAATGTAGTCTTTTTTCATAAAGGTGCATCCTTTGCACCTAAAACCCCCATTTTCAAATAAAAAAGTCATCTTTATGCATCCTTTGCATATAAAAATCCAATCTTTTCAATAAAAATGCATCCTTTGCATCCAAATCCCTTTTTCAATGCATCACTTGCATAAAAATCGTATCTTTATGCATCATTTGCAATAAAGATCGTTTCTTTAAATCAAAAAGCATCATTTGCAAACATAAAAATGTCATCTTTTCATTAAAGAGTCATTTTCATCATGCATTTCCCCCTTTCCCCCAACCTTGGAGCGGACCGGTGTAAAAGATCCTATCTTTACATCGTTCCTTCCATTAAAGGTTCATGACTTCTTTAGAAAGGGACAACCTTGAACCCTATATCTCCAATTATCGCTTAAGAAAGAGTATGAAGCCTCTATACGAGCTCGACCGTCTTAAAGTGTAGGATTGATGGGCTAAGGACCCTCCTTTTCTAAAGAACCTCATCTTTGACCATAAAGAGAGTCATTCTCTCGATCACGCAAGTCCCGAGGGTCCCGAGGTTAAAATGCGATGATCACAAGTCACAAGATGAGGATGGGATCATAATCCCAAATACATAAATTCCAAGGAATCCCGAGCGACAACCAACAAATGGTTTGTACGTCCGGAAGACAACTTGGGACATTCCCCCCTTTTTTATTTTCAAACACATGCACACAAGAAAGCACGCAAGCAAGCACGATTAATGAAGTCTTGGGAGACTTGCTCCGGCAAGGCACTTTGGGTGAACGCCAAACGTTCTTCCCAAGGGGTAACTTAACCTCCGAACCCAACAAAAAACCTTTTTTCAAAGTTTTGAGGTAATCAAAATGGCGTGGCGACTCCGTTTTTCAAATAAACTCGGATGTCTTCAAACTCGCGTGAATCCAATAAAAACAAGATTTGGGCACACATTCACAGTTTGGCGACTCTGCTGGGGAACACCCAAAGGAGAAAAGCTTTTATTTTCAAAACAAAAATCGATACTCGGTATATAGGTGGACACCACTTAACCTTCCTGTATCGCTCCCTAACCCGGGGCTTGGGATAACCAGTGGTTTAACAATCCCACGTACCAGTATCCCTTTTCGAAAAAAAAAATTTTGAAAAAAAATAAATAAAAGCTTTTCCTTTGAAGAGGGTTAGACTCCCGTCGTCGATTTCATTAATCGTGCTTGCTTTCTTTACCTTGCATTGCATCATTTGCATCTTGGGCTTTGTGCATACTTTGAACATAAAAAAATCGCAAAGGAGTGGAACCTGGAAAATTGATCCATGCAGTCGTACGGCTAATCCTCCTTAGATTCTGACCGGGCGACCTCAGTGGCAATTCCACCAGGAAAAATCAGGGTTAATCTGGCAGTCCTAGCAGCTTGGGGCTACTCAGCTCCATGACTGACTGGGGCTTCCCAGAAAATTTACGTGCTTAATTGTGCATTCTCCCCGTCCCAAAAATCATTCCTTTAAAACACATTTATGAAAATCTCTGTTTTAACTCAAAAAGGGAACATTTTTAGGAGACCGCACACTACGCGCACCTGATATATATCCTGTACACTTTGCACGCACGTCCTTCAAACCCGAGGGTGGTTCCAGTTGCAGTCACGGACAGCCTTACGATGCTCCCGGGCGCGCATGGAATCATCCCAACCTCCCCATGGCAGCCAGTGTCGACCAATGCACAGTCCGTGTCACACGTTTCAAAAAACCGTGACTTTTGGTTGGTTTTTGGTCTAGTCCGTGTCATATAGCCCAGTTGCATATCCACGTAAAGGTCAAGCCTTAGTTCATAACGGAAGCCAAGATCTTTCGCTCAAGCGAAGCTCTGCCAAAATTCCGACAAGGAAAAATTGGTGGAATCTTGACTCCGACATTGACTTTGACTTTGACCCGCACGGAATGCGTAAGAGTCAAGACTGAGTCTTTGCCAAAAATCCAAAGATCTTTCGCTCAAGCGAAGCTCTGCCAAAATTCCGACAAGGAAAAATTGGCAAGATCTTGACCCGGCATTGACTTCGATTCTGACTCACGCACGGCGTATGCAACGAAGTTCAATGTGACACTGTGTCATCCGGCTTTTACCGCCCGACCCATGCCTATTATTTTCTCGAACATTACCGAAAGTCAAAACGTCATTCGCTCAAGCGAAACTCTGCCAAAACTTCGTTAAGGCAGAGAGACGAGATTTTCCCGGTATTGCCTTGACTATAATCCGCATCGCTCGTGCGTTGAAAGGTCCTATGACCCGCTAGACCCGATAGGAGCGTTCTTTACTCTCGGTCGGTGGGATCCGCGTGCCCTATAGGACCCTCGCCTGGGGCATCCACCCGGGAGGGCGAAATACAGGTGGAATACGAGGGGCTTATAGACGTAGTGACGGAACCCACTGATCCAGGATCTAGAGTAGTTGTGAAAAAGAAGGGCAGAACCCCTTTTCCAACCAAATAGATATTAATAAAAGACACTGTTTTAAGTAAACTTGAAGATTCTAATTTGCATATTGCCTGAGCCTTCAGCCTAAACACCTACCCCGAGTCTAAACCTTTCCTATCCCTTTCCCGCAGCGAGAAAGAAGTGGGTGAGAACACCGGGTCAGCGACTTGTTAGCACAGAATTCTCAGACAGTTCGCCAGAATCCTCAATCTTGTCAGAGAGTCAGAATGACCAACTTGGTAGTCAACAATGGCAATAACCCAGCAGTTGGAGGGGCCATCCCAGTTCAACCCAAGCCTCACATCTGGTATGATGTATGTGATTGTGAAGACTGTCTAGAGTATGAGTATCAAGAATGGATCAATGAGGACGCTCCTTCAAGAAAGAAGAAGAGAAAGTCCACGCAGCAGAAGCTAAAGGAAAGATACGAAGCCGGGGACAAGAGCGTGGGAACTTTAGGAGAGCCTTCAGGCAAGTTTGACTACTACGTCAGTTATGCCAAGGAACCTGCCAAGGAACCCGTCATCCCAAGTATAGTCCAGCCTGATACCCCTATAATCAGTGATCCTCTTGAAGCAGAAAGTTCTGAATTTGTTGCCATCGTGAGATTCAACAAAAAGCTTGAAGTTGTCAATGGCTTCACTGGAAAGAGATGTTACCGTAGATGTTACCCAACACCTTGGTTAACACACTGACAGACAGCACACACACACCAAAATAAATAGTTTATAAAAACTTTGTGCAGCGGAAATAAATAACACAAGATATAATTTTCTCAAGTTATATAAATATATAACTTGAGTGTGCCTAGATGGCGAAGACTTTATAATCAATATAGAAAAATTACAAAGCCGAAAGTTCCCTATTGCTAATACAATGATAATGCTCTATGGAACTAAATGAGACAAAGAACGAATCCTATCCTTAGCCAACACTCTCTTAAACACTCAGTGTTTAAGCTAGAATCACAAGGGAGGAAGGATATGCGAACCAAAGAACTTTGTCTCTCTTGTGCTATGGTGTGTGTGTTTGATATTTGGCCTACTTCAAATGAAACACACCTAGCCTATTTATAGCCTTCCAATGCCTTGGAGGCTACTCCAAAATAACAGCCTTGGACCTTCAGATCGTGTGTGAGGAGTGGAGAGATTTCTTGGCTTGAATTCCTCATCATTCGCCAACTTCCCTAGAAAGTAGCAACCGAATTCTTGAAGCCCAAGTCCATGCTTTATCACCTTGTACTATCTTGCTTTCTTTGTATAGTACACTTCAAATAATCAGCAACAACTCCATGACTTGGTCTTCCCACGTTTTTATTCCTTCTTCAATTAATATGGACCAAGCAATAGTTACACGTAAATCTCCTATTTACGTGTAACTCCTTCTCCAACTTCTTCCTTGTTTCTAGCAATTAATCCAACCATATATTAACCTGAAATATGGACCAAAAAACACATATACCTTGCAAATAATATTAGACATTAGGATATAAAATAATATGGAAAGAATTATTAAATTACAACTCATTACAGTTCGGGTAACACCTAACTGCCAGTGATAGCACCTGTGGTAACACCCACAGTCTGCATTAACAATCTCCCCCATAATTTATAATTTCTTTCCAAACTCTAAAGTCTTGATCCTGCAAGATATTGTTAGCCATCGAGCAACTTCATAGTTATCAACTCCCCCATAATCAAGGCATTAACAACTACAATGATTTATCACAAAAATACTAGTTATCAAAACATATTTTCCAAAATAAGTTTTCCAACTAACTAGTAACCTAAAGTACCAAAGATAAATCAAAGTTACTAAGCTACTCCATGTTCAAAACAACCCTAAAAGTTTAAGCACCATAAGCAAATAAAACAAACCACCAAAGTATTTAAAAACATGTTCCAAAAAAAACATAAAAGTAAATTGTTTGTTTTTCAACCACCAAAAAATATCATAACCATAAGAGTGGCAACATAAACCTTCAGGCAAATGTTAGCAATCACTCTTCTCGCTCATCATCAGCTTCTTCTTCTTCCTCCTGTTCATCCCCTTCTTCATCTCCAGCATCTAAGTCAGCACCATCAGTAACATCTGCAGCAGCACCACTGGCATCTCCAACACCACCACCACTTGGACCAGCTCCATCAGCACTATCAACTCCCCCAGTTTGGGAAGAAACCTGCTGGATGAATTCATCAGTAATCTCCTTGAGCTTTGTCCAACCTTGCACAATCTCGGAAATGGTAGAAGTTTGTTTGTGGAGAAATGCCAAAACTGTGGTCTTTGGTATTGTTGGTGAAGCATTTCCCAACAAATTGAATACATTAGCAAGAACATGAGCTGCATCTGTACCTGAAAAACTTGGAGATTTCGGAGTAACATTTGGGATAACAGATTGAGTAACACCCTTAGCAGAAACCGCATCACTTGACCCAAATTCATTTATCTTTGACCAAGGAAGATCACCTGTGTATCTCACACTCTTGGTATTCTTCTTAGTCAGCTGGGAATCTATAGCATAGAGATCAAGACTGGGCGAGTACTCATCCGACTCTTCAATGGGTAATTTTTGAGATTTCAAAATTTGGAAGATTAAGGAAGGGTAAGGAAACATAGTAATGTCTTTTCTTCTACCCCACGAAGCCAAATGTTTGAAGATCAATCTACCCAAGTTCACTCTTCGATTCTTTCCTAACTTATACAAGATTTCAGCTTGTTGCAATGTGACATATTGCTCATTAGAAGTAGGAACCCAATTAAATATGCAAAGCTTGTGAAGCACGGCAAAGAGTGAAGTGAGACGGGAAGCAAGAAAATGAACTTTGGTTTTGGGATTAGGGTTGGAGGGCCATTCATGCACGACATCATGAGAGATAAACTTAGCAATTTCGTCCTTATGAACAATAGGACCATCATCATCCAAATTTGGGAGTCCTAAAGTCTTGTTGATCAAAGAAGGAGTAATAGAAAAAATTATGTTCCTTAAAAACACCTTTCCAAATTGATCGGACTTCTCATTATCTAGGTTGGCATGAAGATTGGCATAGAAATTTTTGACAATAGCTTCAACAAATTTCGAAGGATGCAAGTTAGCTTTCAAAAAATTTCTATCCTCCAAGAACTGAAAAACACCATGCTTTTTGAAATCAACCTCGTCAATGTGCTTTTCTTTGAGAATTTTCGTGTCACTATGCCTTAACCAAAACTCCATATTTTCTTTTCGATAAAACTCCAATGAGAAGTAAGGTTTTGGAAAAGCAGTATTCACATCATCAAACTCTTTCTCAAGGAAATCAGAGGATTCAGAATATGCAAACTCACTAATCGAAGACTTTGAAGCTTTAGAAACAGAGGATGTTACCTTGGGTGTTGCAGATTTCTGGGTAACATCTTTGACAGCAGTCCACTTGCTTTTGCCTTTAATGTTTCTTTTCTTAACTTCATACAAGGGCTCTTCTTCCTCAATCTCCCAATCTTCAAAAGTCTCAACAGAGTGGCTCTTTTCCGCATCAGCATGAAAGTCTTCATCCGAAACATGAGCCGAGGAGAGACCAAGAGAAGATTCTTCAGAAACTTCAACAGGATCGGAGGATGTGTTGGATTTTGAAGTCCCTTTGGTCCTCATTGCAGTGAGCCTACTTGAGCTCCTCTTTTTGACGGGTTGTGCCGAGGGTTTGTGAGCAATGGCCTTTCTTTTTGGCTTTTTGGTTGATGGAACGGGTGGAAGAGGTGGTAAGGACACAATGGGCAAGGGTTGCGCCATTGTTGTCACCAATGGAGGATCATCAACCGACATTGTCATTGCCGGAGACACATTGAGAGGGGTGGTCGAAGTGTCCATTTGGCTTGGACCACTTGAGCCAACGCCCGGAGAGACCTCCAAATGGGCGGATTGCTTTTTGGAAGGGGTTGCCATGGTTAGGGTTTAGGAAGGATTTGGAATTTTTGAAGGTTTTGATTTTGGAAGGATTGAGAAGAGAGAGACGGTGACGGAGGGATTGTATATACCGTGTAGAGAGAGAAAGAGATTAGGGCGGTTAGAGAGAGAGAGGAGAAAAAATAGGAAACAAATTAGGATTTTAATTTGACAAGACTTATCCTTCTACCATTAATTATCTCCTATTTAAATAACTCCCCCTATTTTTTAGCCACTAAAAATATTTACTTTAAATATTTACCTAACCTCCCTAATTTCTAGCCACATAAAAATTAAGAACATTATTTACTCCCCCCTATTTTCTAGGCCACAAAGAATAGATCAACTACAAAACTCCTCACAAAAATATTAACATCCGGCCATTATTTTGAAAAATATTTTTTTTAATTTTTTTTTTTAATTTTTTTTTTTTTTTTTTTTTTTTAATTTTTAATTTTTAAATATATAAACCGAAAATAAAACTAAAAATAAAAATAATAAACAAATACAAATATACCAAGTCCATATGGTTTTTGAAAATCAAATCCCTAGATTTTAGGACTTAGATATTTTAGTTGTTTATCAAGGATAAATTGGTTAGTTAAAGACTTTTTCAAACTTTTAAAACTCTTAAACAATAAAAAGACTTTCAAAGTTTAAAAACTTAAATAACAAACCGAAAATAAAGAAAAATAAAAAATTATATAGCACATACAAATATGTTAATGGCAATGATGGTAACATCTAGGATAACACATAAGATAAAAATCCCTTGATAAATATATTCAGTTTCAAACACTTGAGGCATAATAAGCTTAGCCATTTTCAAGCATTTCGGGCATAACAAGTGAGCATTTTTCATGCACTTTAGGCATTATAGGCCTATATATATATTTTTAAGTACATTGCTTGTTACTCACGTATCAATACACTTCTTTAAACAAGAAAGCATCGAAGTAACGAGCTCCGTGCTTCGAGTTTTATTTCAAGTGTAAAGACCAAGTGATTTATGCCTTTCAAGTAGGGTACACTGTAGTAGCGAACTCCATGTCCCTAATACTTAGCATAAATCACTTCATACATTCTCATTGGCAAGAGTACATCGTTGCAGCGAACACCGTGCCCCGAGCTCGAGAGAATAGTATGGATAAATGCCTTTGCCTTTTATTTATAAAAAAAATTAGTGACTTTGTCACTTTAAGCATATGAAGGGAGTTTTATCAAGTGTGTTATTCAGGGTGCTATCCTACCACAACAAAAGGTCGGCATGTGCGGGCGTGAGAACTCTCATAGCTCGAGAGAACTATGGGAACCCTTACAGCAGAGAGAATAAAACCAAACAAACAAAAAAATATGCACTAGTATACATGTGTTACCCCAGGTGTTATCAGCACCCATGGTAACACCTTACTCTGAGAGGACAATTTTTAGAGAATGCAAAGACCAAGAGATCTCTTTAGACTAGAGAATCTATCATGGTCTAAGGGTTTTGTGAAAATATCAGCAAGTTGACACTTTGTATCAATATGCTCTATATTTATTATCTTTTTATCTACCATATCTCTTAAAAAATGATGACGGATGTCAATATGTTTAGTACGGGAGTGTTGTACAGGATTTTTGGAAATATTAATAGCACTCAAATTATCACAGTATAAGGTCAAAATATTGCTATCAAGACCATAATCATCAAGCATGTGTTTTAACCAAATTAGTTGTGAACAACAACTACCACCTGCTACATATTACGATTGTTGTGGATAATGAAACACAATTTTGTTTTCTACTATACCATGATACTAAATTATTTCCCAAGTAAAAACATCCCCCACTTGTACTTTTCCTATCATCCATATCCCCTGCCCAATCCGAGTCACTAAAGCCTACTAAATTAGTATTAGTATCTTTACTATACCAAATCCCTAAATCACTAGTTCCAGATACATATTTAATGATCTTTTTCACAGAATTTAGGTGAGACACTTTAGGATTGGATTGATATCTAGCACATACACACACCTTTGTACATCAAATCAGGACGACTAGAAGTAAGGTAAAGGAGGCTACCAATCATGGAACGATATAGGGTTGGATCAACATCTTCTCCCGCTTGATCTTTTCCAATCTTGAGAGAAGTGCCCATTGGAATTTTTGAGCTCTTTGAACCTTCTAACCCAAACTTCTTCACCAGGTTCCTTGCATATTTTCTTTGGGAGATGAAAATCCCTTCACTTGATTGCTTAACCTGCATGCCTAGAAAGAAGTTAAGTTCCCCCATCATGCTCATTTCAAATGTTGATGTCATAGCCTCTACAAAATCATTTAAACAAGTTTTTGATGTAGAGCCATATACTATGTCATCAACATAGATTTGAACCACGACAAATTCTTTTCCATGTTTAAGAATGAATAAAGTCCTATCTGCTTCTCCTCTAGTAAAACCATATTCTAGTAAAAAACTAGTTAACCTACCATACCATGCACGTGGAGCTTGCTTCAACCCATAAAGAGCTTTATCAAGTCTATACACATGGTCTGGTTGAAATGGATCTTCAAAGCCTTTTGGTTGTTCAACAAAAACTTCCTCATCTAAGTATCCATTTAAAAGCTGCTTTGACGTCCATTTGAAACAATGTGATTTTAAGAAAACAAGCAATGGCCAATAAAAGTCTTATTGACTCAATTCTAGCCACAGGTGCAAAGGTCTCGTCATAGTCAATACCTTCCACTTGTGTATAGCCTTGAGCCACAAGACGAGCCTTGTTCCTAACAATGTTTCCATACTCATCGGTCTTATTTTTGAAAATCCATTTTGTCCCAATAACATTAGTGTTTGAGGACGGGGTACTAAAGACCAAACATTGTTACGAGCAAATTGATCAAGTTCATCTTGCATTGCTTGAATCCAAAAATTATCTTTTAAAGCTTCAATCACATTTTTAGGTTCTACGAGATGAAGTAAAACAAGAGTATGTTACCTTTGAGTATGTGGTGGACATGCACACATACCTTACCATGTCATGGTCACTAATGGAATTCATACGTCTTGTTTGTACACCCTCATTCACCTCCCCGATTACTTGGGTTGTAGGATGATTCCTGCGATTCTAGGTGGAGGATCTCTTCTCACATTCTCGTGAACCCCTGTTTCAACTCCTTCTTGATCTTCATTTGCTTTGGTGGAATCGGATGCTATCGAGGTGTTATCTCATCAATGGTAACACCTGCTCGGTTTACGTGTTACTATCGGTGTTAGCACTCGTGGTAACACACAGTGGTAACACCTTACGGGTGACTTCTTCCAACGGCTCCAAGGGTGTCTCTTGAACATTTTCTCTGCAATACTTGAGTGATCATCAAAAACAATATTCATGGATTCTTCGATGGTTTTTAGCCTTAGATTAAATACCCTATATGCACGACTATTTGAAGCATAACCAAGAAAAATGGCCTTATCACTCTTAGAGTCCAATTTTGCTAAGTAGTCCCGATCATTGAGAATGTAACACACACAACCAAAGACATGAAAATAATGAACTTTTGGTTTTCTACCATTCAAAATTTCATATGGAGTCATGGTTGTGCCGGGTCTTAGAAAAACTCTATTGGGTGTGTGACAAGCCGTATTTAGTGCCTCTCTGCCCAAAATCTTTTTGAAATTCTTTTTGAAAATAACATCACACGAGTCATTTCAAGTAAAGTCCTATTCTTCCTTTCGGCTATCCCATTTTGTTGAGGTGTTTTTGGGGCTGAAAATTCATGGTGAATACCTTTTCTTTCACAAAAATTTGAAAAAGAAACATTCTCAAATTCCCTCCCATGATCGGACCTAATTCGAAAAATTGAAGCACAAAACATGTTTTTGATCTTAGAGTGCAAGATTTTGAACTTTTCAAAAGTCTCGAGATTTTTCCCTTAAAAAATAAACCCATGTAAATCGTGAAAAATCATCAACAATGACATAAGTATATTTCTTGCCCCCAAAACTTTCTATCTCGAAGTGGACCCATTAGATCCATATGCAAGAGTTGAAAACAATGTGTAGTACCGAGTGTGTTGCTCATTGTGTTGGGCGGCACCATGGGTAACACGAGTTTGTTTCCCTTTGAGACAATCCTCACAAACAATTTTTTGTTTAAGATCAAGACTAGGAATGCCTTGGACAGCATCTAGATTAACAATCTTTTCTATGTTACGAAAGTGAACATGTCCCAACTTTTGATGCCACAATGTAGTGTTATCAAGTTTTGCCGAATGGCATACTTGCTTGTCTTCAACAAGATAACAATTATCACTAGATCTTGTACCTGTCATCACACAATTGTTAGTCTTGTCATAAACTTCACAAGTATCTTTATTGAATTTCACCTCTAAATTGTCATCACAAAGTTGACTAATACTAATTAAATTAGTTACAAGTCCATCAACATGTAAGACATTCTTTAAGGTTGGAAATCCGAGACACATTTAGTGTCCCTCTCCCAATGATATTACTCTTGCTCCCACCACCATATGTTACACTACCCCCATGAATTGTTTCATAATCTTTTAAAAACAATTTTGTTCTGTCATATGACGTGAACACCCACTATCAAAGTACCAAGAACCTTCACTATTTGTTTTTAAAGCGGTGTACACAACATCACATTTCAGATTAGCTTTTGGTTTCCACACCTTTTTGAATTTTTACCATTACATTTGGGTGTGTTATCACGTGTCTTGGGCAACACCTCGAGGTAACACCAAGGGCTGGACAGTTTTTTGAAACAATATGGCATTTATTTTTAAAATGTCCAGGTGTGTGACAGTATTGACACACCTTCCCTTTGTCACATGGTTCTTTTGAAGAAGAATCTTTGTCAAAAAACCGCTCCTTAACAAAACAATTCTCATTATCATTCATAGACAAAGTAGAAAGAATACTATTCAAAGATTCTTGAAAACCAATACACCTTTCTGAGAGGTGTACTCAAGTTCAAGATCTCATCCAATTTGGTAGATCCGGTGTTGAGCTTCTTCAAGGTGGTTTCGGCTAGAGTCAAATTGCCCTTGACTCTTTCAAGCTCGATTTCTCTCTTTGTTGCTTGAACCTCCATATGAGTCACATAGGCCTGGAGTCCTTCATTCTTCTTGGTTAAGGACTTAACCAAATTGTTCTCTTTCTTCCATTCCATGAGCAATGCCTCGTAAAGGTCTTTTAATCCGGAAATGAGATCATCTTTGCTCTGCTCATCCTCTTGTGTACTTCTGTATCGGGGTTAGAAGAGCTAACAAAACAAACAGCATTATTATCACATAATTCATCATACACATCGGGTGTGATCCACGAGATGTTATCTCGAATTTGGATAACACCTTGGGTAACCTTTGTCCTTTTCCGTGTTACTTCTTTGTGACAAACATGGTTGTTTGATCGGATTCTACATCCTGAGATGGTCCTTCATCCTCATCATCATGAGAGAAACCCATAGGTTCTTTCCTCTCTTCCTTAGAGTATTTGCACACTCATTGGAATAGTGACCCCAACCCGAGCAAGCATGACATTGAATGGATTCAATGTGCTTTGGATCAGACCTTAAGCGATCGATGATGCTCTTCTTGGGTTCAACTTTGGGTTAGATGGGAAAGTCCTTTTTGGCATCGAATCATAGACCTTGGTTTGCTTCTCCTTTGCTTTCACCTGCATTTTTTCATTGTTATACTTTCTAACCATAGAATTGTATTTTCTAGCAAGTAAAGCAACACTAGCATTCTCATCAATTTCTTCAAAAACCTCATCTTCGTTTTCATCCAAAGAACTCGAGGCTTGAGTTTTCAAAACAACATTTTTCCCTTTAGATGCTTCACTTTGATCTAAGAGATTTAACTCAAAGTTTTTCAAAATACTCATTAAAGAATTGATATCCATAGTTGCAAGATTGTGAGCCTCTTCAATAGATGAAACTTTCATATTAAAATGCTCAGGAAGGGTTCTAATTGCTTTTGAGACAAGTTGTTTGTTGGTAAAAGGTTCACCCAACAATTGACACTCATTAGCAATATCAAATAATTTTTCAAAATAAGAAGGAATAGTTTCATTTTCACCCATCCTTAATCTTTCAAATCTGCTAGTAAGACCCCTAAGCTTAGTTTCACGCACACTTTGCCATCACCTTCACAAAAACGTTGTAAAATATCCCATGCTTCTTTCGCCGTGGAACTGTTTTGAATAAGTTTGAAAATATGCATATCAACCCACTCAAAAATGGCATTAAGTGCCTTTTCATTGAAACTAGCTTGGTTGATCTCTTCCATGTTCCATTCGATTCGGGTTTGACTTGTACGTCACCATCTTCATCGGCGAGTAACATTGGTAAGGAGTAACCATTTGTTATAGATCGCCATGCTCGAAGATCAATTGATTTGATATGCGGCGTAGACGGATCTTCCAATAACAATAATTCGAGCCATCTAACACGGGAAGACGCTTATTATTAGGATTAGCCGGATCATAAGCCATGACACCTAGACCAAGCACTTAGTATCGTCAAGTGACCCGCTCTGATACCAATTGAAGTTGTCGGTAAATGGCTTCATGGAAAGAGATGTTACCGTAGATGTTACCCAACACCTTGGTTAACACACTGACGGACAGCACACACACACCAAAATAAATAGTTTATAAAAACTTTGTGCAGCGGAAATAAATAACACAAGATATAATTTTCTCAAGTTATATAAATATATAACTTGAGTGTGCCTAGATGGCGAAGACTTTATAATCAATATAGAAAAATTACAAAGCCGAAAGTTCCCTATTGCTAATACAATGATAATGCTCTATGGAACTGAATGAGACAAAGAACGAATCCTATCCTTAGCCAACACTCTCTTAAACACTCAGTGTTTAAGCTAGAATCACAAGGGAGGAAGGATATGCGAACCAAAGAACTTTGTCTCTCTTGTGCTATGGTGTGTGTGTGTTTGATATTTGGCCTACTTCAAATGAAACACACCTAGCCTATTTATAGCCTTCCAATGCCTTGGAGGCTACTCCAAAATAACAGCCTTGGACCTTCAGATCATGTGTGAGGAGTGGAGAGATTTCTTGGCTTGAATTCCTCATCATTCGCCAACTTCCCTAGAAAGTAGCAACCGAATTCTTGAAGCCCAAGTCCATGCTTTATCACCTTGTACTCTCTTGCTTTCTTTGTATTGTACACTTCAAATAATCAGCAACAACTCCATGACTTGGTCTTCCCACGTTTTTATTCCTTCTTCAATTAATATGGACCAAGCAATAGTTACACGTAAATCTCCTATTTACGTGTAACTCCTTCTCCAACTTCTTCCTTGTTTCTAGCAATTAATCCAACCATATATTAACCTGAAATATGGACCAAAAAACACATATACCTTGCAAATAATATTAGACATTAGGATATAAAATAATATGGAAAGAATTATTAAATTACAACTCATTACAGTTCGGGTAACACCCAACTGCCAGTGATAGCACCTGTGGTAACACCCACAGTCTGCATTAACAAAGCTAGTAGATCTAGAAGAAGAATACAGAAAGCCTATAGAGTATGTGGCCAATCAGGGAAGGATCAAAGTCTCTCCCGAAGAAGACTTCATCAGCATCATTCAAGCCAACCCTCCTGTTGGCTATACTGACAAGGTGGTGGTATCAAAGATTGGTAAGGAAAAGATGACCTATCAGCAGTGCATCGACAAGATGAGCCAGACGCTTCAGTCAATGAGTCCAGGTGTTACAGAAGAGCTCGCTGAAAGATTGCAACAAGCTACTCTAGTTCCCCTCACCATCTATCCACAGTACCGGCCTGTCAATGATTACCGGCAAGTTTTCGACCAGTTCGAAGTCCCCAACTTTCTGAAGAACACTGACAAGACTGCTACTTCCCAGGGCAACAACAAGAAGGAGTGAGGTCCCGGTCCAACCCTTGTCAAGTCCCCCTTCGAGTCAATAAGTAGCGTAGGGTCCAGAGTCAGTAGTGTCTATTCAGTCGAGTCAGGAATCTTTGAATTCCAGTCCTCAGAGTCATCCGAAGGCCTCACGCCTGAGGATTATGAAAATGTAATCGATGTCATCTTTCCCCTTATATTGAATGAAATGACAGATCTTTCTGATTATCCTCTTATTGCCAACTTAACAAATGACAAATTAACTCAAAACTTAACAACAGTTAATAATGAATCATTTGAACAAGATGCAAACACACTAAATGAACAATACATTAAAGAAATCTTTAAGCAGGTTTCAGAAAAAGAGGAAAACCGGGCCCAAGCTGCCGAGGAGGTTTTGATAAGTGTGAACTTGGGTACTATTGAGGAACCTAAAGAGACACAGATTGGAAGCTTCTTCCAGGGGATTGAAAGGGACAGACTGATCGATCTGCTCAGAGAATACGTCGACGTGTTTGCATGGTCATACAAGGATATGCCGGGGCTAGACAGTTCGATAGTAGAGCACAGAATCCCTCTAGCACCAGATGCTAAGCCAGTAAAGCAGAAACTAAGAAAGATCAAGCCGGAATGGTCTCTACAGGTCAAGGAAGAGATTGAGAAGCTGCTGCGGGTAGGGTTCATCAGAGTCATCGAATACCCGACATGGTTGTCCAACATCGTGACTGTAACCAAGGCCAATGGGAAGGTGCGTTGCTGTGTGGATTTCCGAGATCTGAACAAGGCCAGCCCCAAAGACGACTACCCTCTGCCAAACATAGACATCCTGGTGGACTCCACTGCCAACTACGAAGTCAAATCCTTCGTAGATGGTTTTGCAGGCTACAACCAGATTAAGATGGCCGAGGAAGATCAAGAAAAGACAGCCTTCACCACACCGTGGGGAACCTACTGTTATACAGTGATGCCATTCGGGCTCAAGAACGCCGGGGCTACTTACCAAAGGGCGGCAACCGCGCTTTTTCATGACATGATCCACAAGGAGATTGAGGTCTACGTCGATGACATGATAATCCACTCCAAAGGCGAGGGTGGGCAGCACTTTGTTGACCTGCGAAAGTTCTTTGAGAGGCTGAGACAGCATTCCATGAGACTAAACCCTGCCAAATGTACCTTTGGAGTGACAAGGGGAAAAGTGCTTGGGTATATGGTCACGGAGCGAGGTATAGAAGTTGACCCCCGAAAGATCAAAGCCATTATGGATATGAGGCCACCTCAAACCCAGACAGAAGTCAAGAGCTTTATGGGCAAGTTGCAGTACATCAGCCGTTTCGTCAATCAGTTGACCACTATGTGCGAGCCCATCTTCAAGCTCATGAAGAAGAATGTGGACACAGAATGGACCGAAGAATGCCAAGACGCCTTTGACCAGATCAAGGCATACTTAGTACATCCCCCGGTACTATGCCCCCCACATAGACTGAAACCTCTTACGCTCTATCTCACATCCTTGACACGGCGGTTGGGGCTATGCTTGCTCGGGAAAAGAAAGACTCTCGGGTAGAAAACGCCATTTACTTTGTCGGCCGGAAGCTACAGTGGAAGTGAGCTCAATTACTCGGCATGTGAAAAGACTTGTGCGGGGGCGGTGCAGGTAGTCGGCAAATTGAAGCATTATATGCAAGCCCACCCTGTGAATTTGGTCTCGAAAATGGATCCCATCAAGTATATCTTTGATAAGCCTTCCCTCTCGATGCGTCTAGCGAAGTGGTCCTTATTCTTGGCAGAATACGACATCAACTATGTGACCAGAAAGGCCATCAAGGGTCAGACCACCTGGCGAACTTCCCCAGTAATGAAGACAGAGGGCCTGAACCCCAATTCCCAGATGAAGGGATCTTTGCAGTTGAGCCTGAGAGTAGATGGCAACTTTTCTTTGACGGAGCCGCTAACAAAAGAGGAAATGGCGTAGGAATGCTACTGGTCGATCCGAAAGATGAGCATACCCCCATAGCCCTTAAGTTGAACTTCCCTGCCACGAACAATGTCGCCGAGTATGAAGCTTTGCATTCTTTGGTTTGGAAGCCGCCTTAGAAAGAAATGTCAAGGAGCTCGAAGTTTACGGAGACTCGGCCACGATCATCAACCAAGTCTCCAACAAGTGGAAGACTGTGGACCCTAATCTCGCACAACGGTATCATGCCCATATGGAGGAGTTGATGGACAGTTAAGAGAAGTGACTTTCCACTACTTGTCGAGGGAAAAGAACAGATTCGCAGATGCCCTAGCTACTCTAGCCTCATTGGTAGAGATCCCCGAGGGAAAAGCCATAAAGCCCTTCAGAGTGGGCAGAAGAGAAGCCCCAGCCTTCTGTTGTGAAGTGGACCTGGGACCCGAGCCTATAAAGGAACCCTGGTACAACCAGATTTACCAGTTCCTCAAAGACGGAGAGTCAGCTTTCAGAGACGAAGAAGGTAGACCGAAAGAAGGTGTCAGAGCCAAAAGCCTGCAAGCCCTGAAGAGGTTGGCCTCCCATTATGTCATTCTAGGAGGCAACCTGTACAAGAAGCGGTATCAAGGACCACTCCTCTTATGTGTCACTCAAGAAAGAGCCAAAGAGTTGATGACTGAAGTCCACAATGGTCCCTGCGGTCCTCACATGAATGCCAGAGCCCTGATGCAAGCGATCCTCAGAATGGGTTACTACTGGATTTCCATGGAAACAGACTGCGCCCAGCACGTCCGAACATGCGACAAGTGCCAACGGTTTGCCAACCTCAACCATCTCCCACCTCATGACCTGTACTGCATGACGACTCCTTGGCCGTTTGCAACTTGGGGTATTGACGTGATAGGGAAGATAGCCCCGGCAGGAAGCAATGGGCACGAGTTCGTGTTGGTAGCCATCGACTACTTCACAAAGTGGGTAGAGGCCAAGTCCTACAAGGTCCTCACTTCCAGAAAAGTGGCCCAGTTTATCAAGGAAAATATAATGTGCCGATATGGGGTGCCCAACGAGATCATTTCTGATAATGGGTCACACTTCGAAGGAGACTGCGATAGGTTGCTGTCAGAGTTCAAAGTTACTCGCCACAAGTCGTCTCCGTACAGACCACAGACTAATGGAGCCGTGGAAGCTGCTAATAAGACGCTCGAACGGATTATCCGGAAAATGGCCACCCGTGGTCGAGATTGGCCCGAAAAGCTGCACCTAGCACTCTGGGGCTACAGAACGTCTGTCAGAACAGCCACAGGAGAAACTCCTTTTGCCCTAACCTACGGGATGGAAGCAGTGTTACCAGTGGAGTTGGAAATCCCGTCATTAAGGGTCCTCCTGGAAAACAGTGTCAACGAAGTAGAATGGCTACGAAGCCGACATGATGAGTTGGCCCTACTTGATGAGAGAAGGCTCAAAGCCATGGAACACACCCGAGTCTACCAGAGGCGAATGGCCAGAGCGTTTGACAAGAAAGTCAAAGCCAGAGACATCAAAGAGGGCGACTTAGTGCTGAAAGTGAAGCCCCCTACCAGAGACAACCCCCTGGGAAAATGTGAACCCGTTTGGATCGGCCCTTATGTGGTACAGAAGATACTGTTGGGAGGAGCAATGAAGCTTGCAGACTTGGACGGCAATCCCTTTGTCCACCCAGTCAATGGTGATAAACTCCGAAGGTATTATGTCTAAAAAAAAAAATATATAAAAAAAAAAGAAGAAGAAAAAAAATCTTAGTGCAAAAAGAGTAATACCCAGCTAGGCTGAAAACCCAAAAAGGGCGGTCTAGGCAAAAAACAGGGTTGCACAGAAAAAAAAAAGAAAAAAAAGAAGTCAAAAAGACTTAGTTTTGTTAGTTCACCAGAATGAACTACGAAGACCTGAGCCCCTTAGCCTTTCTTGTAAAAGGGGAACGTAGGCAGCCATATATGGTTCGGTCTAAACAATAAAAAAGGGCAATAAAGCTTCCATGAAGTGCGTCCTCAACAATAAATAAATGATATTTCAGTTTTCATAAAACAGGTCCCAAGTAATAAGACATTTGAATTTCCATGAAATGTGTCTTGATTTCTAAAATAATATTTCTTGTTCATTACAAGTCAAAAATTCTTTGATGAGTTCAAGCACGGTCTACCTCTTGACTCTGCTAACCTGCTAAAAAAGATCTAAAATACAATAAAATGCCTAAATAAACTAATGTGTTTGCAAAATGGCAATAAGAGGATCTTAAGAAAAGACTTGTCAGTCGTCATTCGCTGAGTCTTCATTAGTCTTCTTCCCTTTTCCTCGACCCCGTCGAGTCCTCTTCCTTTTCTTCTCAATAATGCCGGTATCCCTCATCCCGACCTCTGGTATCCTCACGGGAGCCTCTACCAACCCCGTGTCAATAAGTGCTCTCTCTACACGAGCACGAGTCCGCACCTCCTCTCTCTGAGCCTCAGTTAAAGGAGCAACCTCGGACAATCTCTTGTACCGAGCCTCCATGTCCCTGACCAAGTCACCTGACTGGTTATGGCGACTCGCCTTAGCCTCAGTCTCCCTCAGATTCCTACTCGAATCGCAGCCGGCACCCAATAAAGCTTGACGTCTCTCCCCCAAGATAATCTGAGTCGCTCCCATCTCCCTCTCGTACCAGTCCAAGTAGACAGTGGTCAAGATGGTACTCTTCCTGCTCCTGAAGATAGCCCTGGGTGGGAAAGCAGCATATGTCCAAGCCCTCGAGAAGAAAGAGAAGCTGGCTGGATCCCTCATGTCCAAGGACACCACCTCCATGGTGCGAATGTCCTCCCAGTCACTCAAAGGCTCCTGTAAAGCCCCAAACTGCCTGGATACCAAGCAGGGTATGTAAAAGGATGACCAGCAGAATCCTGGAACCCTCACGGCATAGGACTCCTGAAATGTCCTCCTCGTCTGCAACCTCCAATGAGGTATCCACCAGCGGATGTCCGAAGTGGATAGCCTAGCCATCATCAGCTCCCAGCTACCCTGGTCCTGCTGCCTAGGTGCACCTCTCCTAGAAATCACCCAAGGGCACTGAGTCGGTAAAGCCCCTGGCAAAGCCCCGAGCCTCTCCTGCAGCCATAAGGTCAGCACAGCCGGACTCCCGGATCTCATGAAATGGTCTCCCCGAGCCATCCTGTCGATCCCATGCAATGTCTCCCCCAAAACCAGTGGGACAATATCCTTCCCAGCCCTGCAGTCTCTGACCATGTCCAAGAGACCGCTGTGACAGATCCCCACGGACTCAGCAGTGAACAGCACAGAAAAGACGCAAAGGATAAATGCGTCCATAGCCACCGTGTAGCAGCCATAGCTGGAGATCCAAACCTGCCCGGGATCTCAGAAAGGTCAATCCTGTCCGGGGCTACCATCATCCTCTCAGCCTCTCCCAGAGGAATCTGCAGAAAAGATGCAAGCTTTACCGCCACCGGCACGTCTCCGATCAGCGGAATAGATATAGCCTCAGTCTCTGGACCCCCAATCAAGGCTCGGAAGTCTTCGTGCGTCGGGACGATTTCGTTGTAAGAGAAACAGTAAACATGTCTCCGGACGTCCCAAAACTTCGCCGCGGCTCTCAAAAGGTCCCAATCGGGCGGGAGATCCCTCAAATGCCATAAAGACTTGATCTTGAAGGAAGAATCAAGCAGCCCCTTGTGATTTTGGAAGTTGTGTCTCACCCAAGACTGAAGATCGGATAGAAAACGGTCTCGCTTCCCCTTTTGCAATCTGACGGGCTTCTCCATCGCAAAATGATCAAAGGTGGTGTCTTTAGGTCCAAAAAGTGCTCTGGGAACAGTTGGGACAAGTTTGGGTTGAAAATGAAATGAAATGGCCAAGCCTTGGTTTTATTCAGAAAATGACCAATCCAGACAGAACTGTTAGCCGCACGGCCTTATTTGCCTGCAGGACCAATCCGCACGGCTTCATTTGCCTGATGTAAATGGCAAATTTGCAGCAACCAAAGTTGCTGCCCAAGGGAGTTTTCACCCCACTTTCTCAACCATAACCTGTACAAAGACATGTCCAGTAGCCACCCAAGCAGTTATATATCAATATATATTGTTTTGGCCCAGTTTCAGCCCCAATTCCAAGCAAAAAATCGCCCCAAGGCTCAGATAATATGCAAATTAAAAAAGCATGAAATAGAAAAGTAAATAAAACATAAATACAATGTCTTCGCCCCATCGGCGCCAAAATAAAGCAAAAAAATAAACAAAATGTGCATAAAATAGTGTTCATTGTTTGTTCCTGTCCCAAATCTACTCTAAGAGACCTCCTAGGCCTCAGATTCTTCTCCTTCCTCGTCGCTGCTCACGTCATAAACACTGGGCTCTCTCATCACATCCTCCTGGTCACTCGCATCAGATAGACGGATGTTGTCATGCTCGTACTCCGCCAGCTGCTCTAAAATGTCAGCATTAGGACCTCGCCCCCGAGGCCTGGCACTGGATGAGTACTCCAAAGCCGAGGAAGAGGATGCTGTGCCCCCGACGTGCCTCCTTTTGCGCACCGGCTCCTGCACGCTTGTTGACGCTTTAGTAGCGCAGGCCAGCTTCTTGACCAGGGATCGACACACGTCTTTCCAGCCCCTATTCTGCCTGACCAACCTGTCATAAGTGCGTGCTGGAACCTGAGAAAAGAAAAGAAAATCTCAGAAAATCTCAGAAATTGCAAAAGCAGAAAAATCTGAAAGCTGAAAAGGGAATAAGACCCTAAAAGTATACTCACAGTGCTATCAGGTGGCAGGGTATACTGGGACTCCCTAGTGTCAGGGACAGGAATCCTCATCCTCCTCGGTACTCCGTGTACAACATATGAGAGGTGTGCAGGAGGAATAGGCGGGTCAGTAGGCTCATCCTCCCCATATCCCTGAGTGGCCGCCAGCTTCATCAGCTTCTGTGGCGTCCTCAGGCGCTGCTCCACAAACACAGCGTAGGGGGTACCCATGTCAAAATACTCCTCTGCAGCTATACCTCCCTGGTACCTCTCAATATCATCCACCTGCCAGTCTCTGGGCTGTAGCATCCGTGCTGGAGGGTCGTGGGGAGTAATGGCGTCCAATGGAGGGACATGACCATGCTGCCTCGAGAAACGGTCCCCCAGATATATAATGTCGCAAGTCAGTCCCGTGAGCCACCTCCTCTGCCTCGTCACCTCAACAGCATCTCCCAGCAAAATCTCCGGATACCTGCCCCAGGGGTAGAAGTCCACTCCATTCGGTCCATCCTTGTTGAGCACCGGCTTAACCATTTTGTAGTCGAAAGTGATCCGGGTCTTCCCCGTAAATTTATCCCTCGCATCTCCCCTCCAGCGAACCATGGCAGGGAAAATGGTGATATCACTCTGCTGGTTCCAAGGAAAGAACCCGATCACCTCGCAAAACCAGGCCTGCATGTTCAAAAACATCAAAAAGGTCATTCTCTCTCTCTCATAAAAGTCTCAAGACAGAAAAGAGAAAAGAGAAAATAAAGAGAGACTACCTCAAGGGTAAATGAGAAGCAGTCCATAGAAGCAGCCTTATTCCGGCTGTACATATCAAGAGAGAAGTATAACTCCGCCAATCCGGCCTCTCCCCAAGAGACCGTCCCCATCCCATCAACATCAACCAGGGAATCAAGGAGGCAAGTCATGGCTAGCGTCCCAGAATTAGCAAAGATGGTGACCGACAGCATCAACCACACGAAAGCTCTAGCCAGCTGGTGGGCAGTCACATCATTCTCGGCAAAGTTCTGCATACAGTTCTGGACTGCCACCTCTACATTCCTCGTCTCCATACCCAATCCCTTTGGAATCAACTCAAATCCAACCAAAGCCTGAAACTCCTCAGCTGTAATATGGTCTCTCCAAGTCACGGGCCTCCCGGTGAACTGCAGGCCAGTAATAGCTGTAAAATTGGCAGGAGTCACTGTAAGCTCTCCCCAGCTCAGGTGGAAGCTATGAGTAGAGTCCCACCAAAACTCAGAAAGAGCCTGAACCAGGCCCTTGCTCTTCGAGGTGATGTGAACACCCCTGCCGATAGCCTCAACAAATGCGTCCAGGCCGGTAGCCCTCACCAAGTCTTTGGGGTTCACCCCATTCTTCTCAAAATCTGGCATCCTCTGCCAAAGCTTCACTGCTATCTCAGACGGTCCTCTAGACTTGTTCTCCTGTAGACAAGCACATCAAAAAGAAGTGTCAGTCCTTCATCTCATTTCAAAAGCATGCATATATTCACAAAAGTGCACATATTTTTCAAAAGAAAAGCATTCATAAAAGTCTTTTTAGCATCTTTTACATAAAAAACATGTCTTTCATCACTTGAAACATGTCATTGCTTTCCTAAAGCACAAAATCACAATTTTCACAATTCTTTGCACATAAGCATTATTCTTTCAAAAATGGCATGCATGAATCATTTTCATCTTCCAAAATTATGTTTTCTCATTGAAAATCAAGATTTTGACCTAGTTCTAGCACAATGCAAGAACTCCGTCTCACTTTAGACAATTCTTTCATTCTTACTTCATTTGCGAGAAAAAAGTGAGTCATTCTCATTATTTTCATCAAATAAATTGCACATGCATATTCTTAGCCTCATAGGTTACTCATGCATCTCAAAATCATTCAAAAATCCTAGGAAAATCCTAGAAAATTCCTAAGTTCGGGTCAAGCCCTAAATCATTCAAAATTCAAGCAAAATCGACGGATTTGAGCCAAATAAGAATGCTTACCCCAACCGATCGCGGGTTTGTAGATTTGTGCTCCCTCCTTCCCGGGTAAAGCTCCGACGGAGGCATGAGAAAGTCATATCTCCTATCCGTTCTCACGAGCTCCTTCCTTCTCCATCTAGCGGCGGCGGAGACATTCCTCCTTGCTTGTCGCGGTGTCGGATCCATCTCAAATCGAAGGGAAGCAAAGAGGATTGAAAGAATTCGAAATTCTCTTCCTCTCTTCTCTCTCTGCGTTCTGGGCGGCAACACAATGCCATTCGCCCGTTCGAAATTTGTTTTTAAATAATCTGGAAAAATCAGGATTCCAGCCGTACGGTTTCTTTTGCCTCCCTCTCATGCCGGGCGGCCTCTTTCGCTCTGAACAGAAATTACAATTTTGCCCCTGGACTTTCCACTTGGGCCTCCAATTCTCGTTATCTTTTAACTGAGATAATATCTTTTTCAGAAGATATCTCTCATCTAGCAATTAAGCTTCCTTCCCAGTCGCCTCCGTTAATTCCGTTATAACGGGATAACGCTAGGTGACAACCTCCGAATTGTCAAAATCTGAACTTTAGCTACCTCTATCTCTGTCAAAAAGAGATAGCGCCGTAAGCTTTAGTCTCCGTTATTTCCGTCATAAAGAAATAACTTCTTCTAGCTTTAGCTACCTCTATCTCTGTCAAAAAGAGATAGCGCCGTAAGCTTTAGTCTCTGTTATTTCCGTCATAAAGAAATAACTTCTTCTAACTTTAGCTACCTCTATCTCTGTCAAAAAGAGATAGCGCCGTAAGCTTTAGTCTCCGTTATTTCCGTCATAAAGAAATAACGCCATCCAGCTTTAGCTCCCTCTATCTCTATCAAAAAGAGATAGCGCCGTAAGCTTTAGCTTCCATCAGAATGAAATAATTTCAGGTGACATCCTCCAGTAATTGTCAATCAGGTGACATCCTCCAGTAATTGTCAATCAGGTGACATCCTCCAGTAATTGTCAATCAGGTGACATCCTCCAGTAATTGTCAATCAGGTGACATCCTCCAGTAATTGTCAATCAGGTGACATCCTCCAGTAATTGTCAATCAGGTGACATCCTCCAGTAGTAATTGTCAATCGGCAGTGACATCCTCAGGTGGTAATTGTCAATCAGGTGACAACCTCCAGTAATTGTCAAAATCTCAAGGATCCTAGACATCGTTCCTAACTATCTAGTGATGCTTGAACTACGATCAAGGCTTGATTCCTCTAGGATACGTAGGTAGCCTTTCATAAAAGGTCCAGCCATCCGACCACTTTGGTCACCCTGTCACTCCTCAGTGATGAAATAGTCCCTCATAAGAGACTTTGTTATCCGACCGCTTCGGTCACTTCTAGCATATCCCCAGTAGGATCAATTGCTCGACCTCTTAGGTCATTTTCTATTTCCCCAGCAAGAGACCAGTTTTCTCTTCTCTTTTCCTCAGCGGATCCTATTCCGAACTACGGCCAGGCTTGATTCCCCACTCGGGATACGTAGGTAGCCTTCTAAAAGGTTCAGCCACTCGACCACCTTGGTCATCCAATCCATCTCGGCATTCGCCAGATCGGATCCTTTTCTATCGACAACCCCACTCGCCTTGCAAGTGACGTTGCCGAGGGGCTTCTGTAAGTACCCAAATCTGGCTCATGCCTTCCGGTTAAATTTCCCGACAATTTCGGTAAGTTTTCCGGTAATTCCCCAGACCTTCCCAGTGTTCCGGAAACATTCCGGAACTGTTTTTAATTAAATAAGGGCTGAAGGGAATGCTTCCTAATTAAGAAACACGTTTTTCTTAATTAGGAAGAGCCTTCTAGAATAATGCCACCTTGCATGGTTCTAGAATGCTGAGTCATTGTGGATAAGCCCGCACGGCTGCATTAGCTCGCTATCCTTAGCCGCACGGCTTCATTAGCCTTCTCCAGATTACCTATAAATAGAGGCCTCCTCTACCCATTTCAACACACAATATCATCACCACAAAATCAACACACACACAACCAGTCACTCCCAAGACGTGAAGAACATTGGTAAAGGCTCAAGAAGGTGAAGAAGAAGCTCAAGAAGCCATCTCCCTCCTCCTTGAAGATCCAAGACCAACCTCTCCTCCTAGCTCCGTCCGAAGAAGCAAAGGAAGCCATTGGTAACCTCGCACGCCCTAACCTTGCATTTTAATTGATATACTTGCTCATTGCATTCGTATATTGCATAATATCTTGCTTGGGACTTGGCATTCATAGTTAAAGATCATATCTTTATCATCCTCTTCCCCTTTTGCATGCATTAAGACCTCATTTGTCATAAAAATGTAGTCTTTTTTCATAAAGGTGCATCCTTTGCACCTAAAACCCCCATTTTCAAATAAAAAAGTCATCTTTATGCATCCTTTGCATATAAAAATCCAATCTTTTCAATAAAAATGCATCCTTTGCATCCAAATCCCTTTTTCAATGCATCACTTGCATAAAAATCGTATCTTTATGCATCATTTGCAATAAAGATCGTTTCTTTAAATCAAAAAGCATCATTTGCAAACATAAAAATGTCATCTTTTCATTAAAGAGTCATTTTCATCATGCATTTCCCCCTTTCCCCCAACCTTGGAGCGGACCGGTGTAAAAGATCCTATCTTTACATCGTTCCTTCCATTAAAGGTTCATGACTTCTTTAGAAAGGGACAACCTTGAACCCTATATCTCCAATTATCGCTTAAGAAAGAGTATGAAGCCTCTATACGAGCTCGACCGTCTTAAAGTGTAGGATTGATGGGCTAAGGACCCTCCTTTTCTAAAGAACCTCATCTTTGACCATAAAGAGAGTCATTCTCTCGATCACGCAAGTCCCGAGGGTCCCGAGGTTAAAATGCGATGATCACAAGTCACAAGATGAGGATGGGATCATAATCCCAAATACATAAATTCCAAGGAATCCCGAGCGACAACCAACAAATGGTTTGTACGTCCGGAAGACAACTTGGGACATTCCCCCCTTTTTTATTTTCAAACACATGCACACAAGAAAGCACGCAAGCAAGCACGATTAATGAAGTCTTGGGAGACTTGCTCCGGCAAGGCACTTTGGGTGAACGCCAAACGTTCTTCCCAAGGGGTAACTTAACCTCCGAACCCAACAAAAAACCTTTTTTCAAAGTTTTGAGGTAATCAAAATGGCGTGGCGACTCCGTTTTTCAAATAAACTCGGATGTCTTCAAACTCGCGTGAATCCAATAAAAACAAGATTTGGGCACACATTCATAGTACTGCATGACGACACAACTCCAAGGAAGGGATACTGGTACGTGGGATTGTTAAACCACCTGGTTATCCCAAGCCCCGGGTTAGGGAGCGATACAGGAAGGGTAAGTGGGGTCCACCTATATACCAAGTATCGACTTTTGTTTTGAAAATAAAGCTTTTCTCCTTTGGGATGATCCTGTTGGTGTAATGCCCTAGGCTTTAGTTATGTTTTAACTGAAAACCGTTATGTATCATCTTTATCGTTTATGTTTATTATTTGATTATTATATAGTTTGCATATTTATTGTAATAATCTCCGTCCCTGATTATTAAGAGAATAATTAGTATAATTGTCAATGAATAATCATGTGATGATTATATGCATAGAGATGCACATTGAAATTATGAGTACTTGTTAGAGAACAAGTGACTGGACATGACCCGTTTGAGATTTATGTCATGGTCAAATGTCATAATTAAATCTCATATGGTCACTTCATTTAGTCCCTAGACCTGAGATTATCATAACCTTACATATGATGAAAGTCATGTTTGATTTTAGTCAAACGGTATCTTAACACGATATCTATAAAGGCTATCTTTGGCATGATCGGATTCATGATGGGAAGGATGATAAGTCAAGATGGAATTTGTCCCTCGAAAGAGAGATGTTTTGCTTGGGCCCCTCAATGAGTGATAATGATGAAAGCGTGTGGCCACACCCCAATATGATTGGACTATCATTATACTCAAGATCGAGAAAGCATTGAACAAATACAAGTTGACGTGGACCATGACTTGTGTTCAATATAACATCGTGAGACAAAGGGAAAAATGGAAGTGTACCATTGGAAACGTGAACTCTTACATTGTGTTATTTGGGTAGACATAATGGCTTGCTAGAGTCCGCTTATGTCTTATGAGGGTCGATATGATCGGACTCATTGCCAACATAATACAATCCTATTGGGTCACACACAAATAGAATGAGTTGGTTGAACCAAGGGAAGAATGATTGAGAGTTTCTGTATTTGGCAACTTATGTCACGCGACATAACTAGCCACTGGCTAGTTATGTCACGCGACATAACTAGCCACTGGCTACTTATGTCGCGCGACATAACTAGCCACAGACGCGTTTTTGACAGCCTGGTCTCCTAATTCGATTAGGAAACATATTCATACTAAAGTAGTATAAATATGAGAGGTCTGTTAACCCTACTAGTCTGGCCGAAATTTTCAAGGGAAAATCATAACAAAATACTCTCAATATTCTTCCATAAGTTTTAGGAATCTAGCAATTCCCAACCCGAGAATTGTTCTCGACATTCATATTTGTGTGGATTACCAAAAGAGGGTCTTAGTTTTGTTCAAACAAATCAAAGACCTAGAGTTCAAATCTGAAGATCCGAAGGAGTTGAAGATTCGAAGATTTGAAGATCAAAAGTTTGTGATTATGAATCACATAATTATCCGTTCGATAGCTCAAGACCGGAAAGCAATTTAGGTTGGTAAATTCTATCTCATAGCAATTCAATTTAATCGTATAGAACGGATCTTAGGGCTTGGGTTTTGTGTTAATTTTATGCTTAATTCCGCTGCGCATGGACCCATAAAACCCAACAGTGGTATCAGAGCCCCGTTCGTATGGTTAAGTTTGAATTAACATGCTAGAATGATTATATAAATTGTTTATATGTTCGTTGCATGTTTTTGTATGCGATAGAATTTTGATTGTTTATGTGAAACAATGTGAAAATCGTTTTCGAATTATGTTGAATTAAATACAGTAAAAGGGTTGTTTTATATGATTTAATTGCATGTAATCTGAATTGATTGAAATCTGAAATCTGACGGCTACCTATGTCGTGCGACATAGTAGGCCACGGAGGAAATACGTAATCGGCCGGTTATGTCACGCGACATAACTAGCCACCGGCTAGTTATGTCACGCGACATAATAAGCCAAATCTGGCGTAATCGGTTTGTTCAATTTTACGCTATTCTCGTGATTGTGTTTACAATCTGATATGTTCATATGAAAATCTGGATGTTATAAAATTGAGATTATAAGTCCGCGATAGATTGATTCATTGATGTACATGATTAATTGATTAAAATGTGATTTTAATAATTATTGCAATGTATATGAAAATCTGGATGTTATAAAATTGAGTTTATAAGTCCATGCTAGATTGATTCATTGATATGCATGATTAATTGATTAAAATATGATTTTAATAATTATTGCGATGCATGTTTTATTTGTTCTTAAGTGTTAAGAATTTTATTAGATGTTTAGTTGAAACATTGAATTGTGATTTCCTAAAATGTTTAGTTGAAACATTGCATTATAGTTTCCTAATATGTTTAGATTTAGACATTGTAAATTTTGGATTTTATGATTGTTTATGGAAACAAGTCATAATTACGCGAAATTTTAAAAGGAAACTAATTGTTTATAAAAGGTAGTGATTATGTTGCCAAATCGTAGTTGATTTCTAATTGTGCATGACTAGGAGAGTTCTGTCTAAGGAAGAGTTGGTACTTAAGTAGTCCTTGTGGCTCACCTATCTTCCTGGGAACTTACCTGGTGCATGATTTTGACTATCTTTCTGACATGCTTATAATCTACTTTTAAAGAACCTTCATTTAACTTTTAAGTTCTTTATGCCAATCCATGATTAAAACACTTGAGACCACTCGGATAGTTTTGGGTGGGCTTGCCATAGCAAGGTGCTTTGATTCTATTCCGTTTGCGAGCAAGATGAGGAAATGGTGGTTCCTATACGTTTAAAATGGATGAACTTAATTGGGTTATCAAAATGGTTTTGGACCCAAGGCATAAGATGAGATTAAAATATGCTTGGACATATGATGTCTTAAATAAATCTCATAAAAGATCCTAAGAGTCATATATGATATGATTGATGTTTTCTACCTAATTAGTTTAATCTTGAGCGGTGCGCCATAGCGTACTTGAGATTAAATTAAAGATGGATCTTAGTCCTAAGAGTCATATACGATATGATTGATGTTTTTCTACCTAATTAGTTTAATCTTGAGCGGTGCGCCATAACGTACTTGAGATTAAATTAAAGTTGGATCTTAGCCCATTAAATTCATATTATGCTTATTTGCATTGGAAGGTGTATGTTTTAGTGGGAGTATTTGTAAAATACATTATTTGCTCTTAAATGATAAATGTGTTGATATTGATATGTGTTCATATAATTTGTATATTTTGTTGTAGAAGTAGCATTACATAATGATAATTGCGATTCATCCTTATGAAGGACAAAGTTCGAAATGAATGATACAAATAATTTTGATTGGATCAAAAGCCTAAAGAATGGTTCTTAGGTAAATTTGTACGTTCATTACGAATCCGTTCCTATTGAACCTATTGCAAATGTTGCAAAGGGCAAATAAGGAAGCAACATTAGAAACATAGTGATGATTCTGACAATATTGCTTGCCTTATATTTGCCACCATGTTCAAAGGCTCTTATGAAGAACCTTGTGCATATGATAACTACTTTTGTTCTAGCACACCGCAAAAGGGGAAATGTTCCAAGTGCAAGCTAAGCAAAAGATATATGTTGTGGTGAAAGCTCTTAATTCATATGATGAAAGAAGGAGCAATCCGCAAATTGTGTTAATGGTTGACACAATAAAAGGGTTCATAAAGGAAGGAAAAGAAGGTAAAGCAAAAGTTGCTAAACCTAGGACAAATGTTGTCATAGCCGAAGAGGCTAAACCCAAAGTGTCTCAAAAGGATGCATTTTGCTATCATTGCAATAAGATTGTCATTGGAAGCAAAGTTGCAAGGCTTATTAGGAAGGCCTAAAAGGTGAAGAAGGGCAATATGATTGCTATTACTTCAAATATCTATATGATAGATATTTTCCTTTCGACTTCTTGTTCTTGGGTATATGATACAGGATTGGATCCCACATTTGTTTAAATGTGCAAGGAACAAAGAATAGAAAGCTACTCAAATAAGGTAAATTAAACCTAAGCATGGGAATGGAGCAAGAGTTGCAACATTAGCCATAAGGGACTTATGAAGTCACTTTGCCTTGTGAAGTAGTACTTGTTTTGAACAAGTATGACTACGTTCCGGATTTGAGTAGGAGTATTATTTATGTTTCTTAAATGGATGATGAAGGATATAATTTTCTTATTTTCAATAAGAAGTTTTATATTTATTTAATAATATGCCTTATTGTAATGCATATGTCATTAAATGGTCTTCATATCCTTGATGATGAGAAACAAAATAATATTGAAGATATCTATGATATAAATGGGAAATCTAAACCGAACAATATGAACAAAGCGTTTATATGGCATTGCTGGCTTGGTCAAATAAATAAGAAACATATATCTAAACTCCATTAACATGGACTTTTAGACTCATATGACCATGAATCATTTGAGGAATGTGGATCTTATTTATTGAGATTATCGACCAAACCACCCTACACTAAAGTAGTGGGAGGGCTAGTGACTTATTGGTCATTATACATGAGATGTATGTGGACCATTAAGTAGCATTGCTAGGGGAAGACTTCGGTATTTCATCACATTTCACTAAAGACTTATCTAGATATGACTATGTCTATCTGATGAAGTTCGAAGGTGAATCGTTTGAGATGTTTTGAACATTTCAAAGATGAAGTACAAAACAACTTGGTAAAACTGTTAAGTACTTCGATTAGATCGAGGTGATGAATATTTGAGCCAAGAGTTTGACAATCATCTCAAAACTATGAAATTGTTTCAAGAGTTGACTCCACACTGAACACCACTATGAATGGTATGTCTGAAAGGAGGAATTGAACCTTGTAGGACATGGTTCATTCGATGATGTGTCAATCAGACTTTCCTATTTCCTATTTCCTTTTGAGGATATGCATTAGAAATAATGCGGTTACACTGAATCGAGTCCCTACTAAATCGGTTCCTAAGGCCCCACATGAGATGTGGCATGGAAGAAAACTTAGTTTGTCTTTCATGAAGATTTGGGGTTGCGAATCTTATGTAAAGAGACTTGTCTCTTATAAGTTAGCACCAAATCTAACAAGGTTATTTTCGGATATTGATTTTACAATCACAAAGAGAACAAAATGTTTGTTGCTCTACACGATTTGTTTCTTGAGAAATAGTTTCTCAATAAAGAATCTAGTGGGAGTAAAATTAATCTTGAAAGAAGTTCAAGAACCCGAAAATAATATGGAACCAAGAGTAGAGACAGAACCAAGTTCACAAAGGAGTTGTGAAACCGGTTCAAGATGCACAAGTCCATCGTAGATTGGATAGGTTACGATCCGAACTCAAGAAATAGTGATTTCTCGTTGCGGAAAGTGATGAAGTGGAAGTCATTGAGAATGACGATCCTACTTGCTATCAAGAAGCGATGTCCTCTCCTAATTTGGATAAATGGTTAGGAACCATGGAATCCAAATTACAATCCATGTTTAACAATCAAGTTTGGAACTTGATTGAGCTACCTAAAAGTGTAAAAACTAAAGGGTGCAAGTAGGTCTTCAAAGACCGACATGGATGTGAAGGTGTATACTTTCATGACTAAGGATTGTAGCAAAGGGATTTAGGTTAATTCATAGTATTGACTATGTTGAAACCTTTTTCGCCAGCTACAATGTCGAAGTCTGTTAGAATTTCAATTGCCATTATCGCATATTGTGACTATGTGATATGACAAATGGATGTCAAACGACTTTCTTTAAATGGAAAGATTATTAAGGGTGTGTAGAGTACACAACCAGAATAGTTTGTCGATCCAAGAAACTCTAATAGAGTATGCATGTTGCAAAGATCCATGAGATGGGTTGAAGCAAGCTTAAAGGAATTGGAATCTTCGTTTTGATGAATTGGTCAAAGAGTTTGACTTTATCAAGTACGAAGATGAACCTTGTGTATGCATGAAATTCAGTGGGAGCATGGTATTATTTCTATTGTTTATTACAATGATATCTTACTCATTGGAAAAACAAGTTCCGACACTTAAGACTATTAAGTCTTGGTCAAGGAAAGGTTTCTCAATGAAAGATATGGGTGAAGCCGATTACATCCTTGGCATCAAGATCTATAAAGATGGATCTAGAAGGATAAATTGGTTTGAGTCAAAATGTTCACATTGACAAGATTCTTAGAAGAGTCTAAGAAGAGTAGCTTGTCAATGGGTCATGGTATTTCTCTTAGCAATATTCATTGTCTTATGACAACTGATGAGCAAAAGGGAATGAATGAAGTTCCATATGCTGCGGCACTTGGATCTGTCATGTATGCCATGATTTGTACTAGACCCGGCATCTCATATGCTCTAAGCATGATGAGTCGATACCAATCTGATCCTGTGATGAGAACCATTGGATGGCAGTCAAGATGTTCCTTAAGTACTTAAGAAGAACTAAGGATACGCTCTTGGGATTTGAAAGATTGGAAGTTAATCTTGTTGTAAGGGTTACATAGGTGCTAGCTTCCAAACTAACAAAGTTATTTTAAAATCGCAATTAGGATTTGTGTTTGTGCTTATTAGAGGTGCAGTTTTGATTGGAAGAGTTCCAAGCAGAAATTGTAGTCGATTTTACTACTAAGGCCGAATTTTGGCAACATATGATGTGGCTAAAAGAGGCGGTTTGAATCAAAAAGTTCATTAGTGTTTTGGAAATGTTCCAAGTATCACTAATCGGTGAAACTTTTGTTATGACAAATAGTGGTGCCACTTGTGCAAACAATGGAACCAAGGTCACAACAGTGATCCAAACACTCACTTAGACGTTCTTCAAGGAATTCATAAAGAATGAGAAGACGTTAAGATATACAAAGTATCAACCGATGATGACATATGGGATTCACTTACAAAGATCCTCGCATAGGCAGAAGCATGATGGGCATGTTAGATCCATGAGTATTCGATACATAAAGGGAGCCTAGTGCAAGTGGGAGACTGTTGGTGTAATGCCCTAGGCTTTAGTTATGTTTTAACTGAAAACCGTTATGTATCATCTTTATCGTTTATGTTTATTATTTGATTATTATATAGTTTGCATATTTATTGTAATAATCTCCGTCCCTGATTATTAAGAGAATAATTAGTATAATTGTCAATGAATAATCATGTGATGATTATATGCATAGAGATGCACATTGAAATTATGAGTACTTGTTAGAGAACAAGTGACTGGACATGACCCGTTTGAGATTTATGTCATGGTCAAATGTCATAATTAAATCTCATATGGTCACTTCATTTAGTCCCTAGACCTGAGATTATCATAACCTTACATATGATGAAAGTCATGTTTGATTTTAGTCAAACGGTATCTTAACACGATATCTATAAAGGCTATCTTTGGCATGATCGGATTCATGATGGGAAGGATGATAAGTCAAGATGGAATTTGTCCCTCGAAAGAGAGATGTTTTGCTTGGGCCCCTCAATGAGTGATAATGATGAAAGCGTGTGGCCACACCCCAATATGATTGGACTATCATTATACTCAAGATCGAGAAAGCATTGAACAAATACAAGTTGACGTGGACCATGACTTGTGTTCAATATAACATCGTGAGACAAAGGGAAAAATGGAAGTGTACCATTGGAAACGTGAACTCTTACGTTGTGTTATTTGGGTAGACATAATGGCTTGCTAGAGTCCGCTTATGTCTTATGAGGGTCGATATGATCGGACTCATTGCCAACATAATACAATCCTATTGGGTCACACACAAATAGAATGAGTTGGTTGAACCAAGGGAAGAATGATTGAGAGTTTCTGTATTTGGCAACTTATGTCACGCGACATAACTAGCCACTGGCTAGTTATGTCACGCGACATAACTAGCCACTGGCTACTTATGTCGTGCGACATAACTAGCCACAGACGCGTTTTTGACAGCCTGGTCTCCTAATTCGATTAGGAAACATATTCATACTAAAGTAGTATAAATATGAGAGGTCTGTTAACCCTACTAGTCTGGCCGAAATTTTCAAGGGAAAATCATAACAAAATACTCTCAATATTCTTCCATAAGTTTTAGGAATCTAGCAATTCCCAACCCGAGAATTGTTCTCGACATTCATATTTGTGTGGATTACCAAAAGAGGGTCTTAGTTTTGTTCAAACAAATCAAAGACCTAGAGTTCAAATCTGAAGATCCAAAGGAGTTGAAGATTCGAAGATTTGAAGATCAAAAGTTTGTGATTATGAATCACATAATTACCCGTTCGATAGCTCAAGACCGGAAAGCAATTTAGGTTGGTAAATTCTATCTCATAGCAATTCAATTTAATCGTATAGAACGGATCTTAGGGCTTGGGTTTTGTGTTAATTTTATGCTTAATTCCGCTGCGCATGGACCCATAAAACCCAACAGATCCCCAGCGGAGTCGCCAAACTGTGAATGTGTGCCCAAAATTTTTGTTTATTGGAATTCACGCGAGTTTGAAGAAATCCGAGTTATTTGAAAAACGGAGTCGCCACGCCATTTTGATTACCTCAAAACTTTGAAAAAAAGGTTTTATGGGTTCGGAGGTTAAGTTACCCCTTGGGAAGAACGTTTGGCGTTCACCCAAAGTGCCTTGCCGGAGCAAGTCTCCCTAGATTTCATTAATCGTGATTGCTTGCGTGCTTTCTTTGTGTGCATGTGTTTGAGAGTAAAAGGGGGAATGTCCCAAGTTATCTTCCGGACGTACAAACCATTTGTTGGTTGTCGCTCGGGATTTCTTGGAATTTATGTATTTGGGATTATGATCCCGTCCTCATCTTATGACTTATGATCATCGCATTTTAAACCTCGGGACCCTCGGGACTTGCGTGATCGAGAGAATGACTCTCTTTTGGTCAAAGATGAGGTTCTTTAGGAAGGAATGTCCTTTAGCCCATCAATCCTACGCTTTAAGACGGTCGAGCTCGTATAGAGGCTTCATACTCATTCTTAAGCGATAATCGGAGATATAGGGTTCAAGGTTATCCTTTTCCTAAAGAAATCATGAACCTTTGATGGAAGGAACGATGCAAAGATGAGAACTTTTACACCGGTCCGTTCCAAGGTTAGGGGAAAGGGGAAATGCATGATGAAAAATGACTCTTTAATGAAAAGATGACATTTTGGTTTTAGCAAATGATGCTTTTTTGATTGAAAGAAATAATCTTTATTGCAAATGATGCATAAAGATAGGATTTTTATGCAAATGATGCATTAGAAAAGGTTTTTGAATGCAAAGGATGCATTTTTATTGGAAAAGGTTTGATCTTTATATGCAAATGATGCATAAAGATAACATTTTTATTGGAAAATAGGGATTTTAGGTGCAAAGGATGCACCTTTATGAAAAAGACTACATTTTTATGACAAATGAGGTCTTAATGCATGCAAAGGGGAAGGGGGTGATAAAGAAATGACCTTTATGAATAAATGCCAAGTCCCAAGCAAGATATATGAATGCAATGAGCAAGTATATCAATTAAAATGCAAGGTTAGGGCGTGCGAGGTTACCAATCGTTTCCTTCGCTTCTTCGGACGGAGCTAGGAGGAGAGGTTCGTCTTGGGTCTTCAAGGAGGAGGGAGATGGCTTCTTGAGCTTCTTCTTCGCCTTCTTGAGCCTTCAAGGGTGTTCTTCACGTCTTGATTATATTGCTATGGGGTGTGTGTGTTTTTGTTGTTGTTGATTGTTGTTGTTGTAATGGGTAGAGGAGGGCTCTATTTATAGGCAGTCTGGATAAGGCTAATGAAGCCGTGCGGCATGAGGCAGCGAGCTAATGCAGCCGTGCGGGCTTATCCATTGTGACTCAGCATTCTAGAACCATGCAAGGTGGCATTATTCTAGAACCTTCTCCCTAATTAAGAAAAACGTGTTTTCTTAATTAGGAAGGCTTCCTTCAGCCCTAATTTTAATTTGGGACTGCTCTAGGACATTTCCGGAACACTAGGAAGGTCCGGGGAATTACCGGGAAACTTACCGAAATGTCGGGAAAATTAACCGGAAGGCATGAGCCAGATTTGGGTACTTACAGAAGCCCCTCGGCAACGTCACTTGCAAGGCGAGTGGGGTTGTCGATAGAAAAGGATCCGATCTGGCGAATGCCGAGACGGATTGGGAGACCAAGGCGGTCGAGTGGCTGAACCTTTTGGAAGGCTACCTACGTATCCCGGAGGAATCAAGCCAGGCCGTAGTTCGGAATTAGGATCCGCTGGGGAAGGAAGAAGAGAAACTGGTCTCTTGCTGGGAAAAAAGAAGGGAAAATGACCTAGGAGGTCAAGCAATTGATCCTACTGGGGATATGCTAGGAGTGACCCAGGTGGTCGGATATCTGAACTTCTATGAGGGGGCGCTTTATCACTGAGGAGTGACAAAGAAACAGGGTGACCAAAGTGGTCGAATGGCTGGACCTTTTATAAAAGGCTACCTACGTATCCCGGAGGAATCAAGCCTTGATCGTAGTTCAAGCATCACTAGATAGTTAGGAACGATGTCTAGGATCCTTGAGATTTTGACAATTCGAGGTCGTCACTCGATGTTATCCCGTTATAACGGAATTAACGGAGGCGACCGGGGAATAAAGCTTGATTGCTAAAGAGATAAGGGATATTTTTCTCGAAAAGATGTTATCTTGGTTAAAAGATAACGGAAATTGCATGCCCGAGTGGAAGGTCCAGGGGCAAGATTGTAATTTCGCCGTAGCGAATGAAGCCGCCCGGCATGAGATGGAGAAAAAGAAGCCGTACGGCTAGAGACCTGTTTTTTCCAGATTATTTAAAACAGGTTTGAACGGGGACTGGGCACTTGTTGCCGCCCACTTCAGCCAAGAGAGAGAGAATTCGAGATTTCTTCAATCCCCTTGCTTCCCTTTGATTTGAGATGGATCCGGAGGGCAATCCCATACCGAGGCAAGCAAGAAGAAACATCTCGGCGGCCGCTCGGAGGAGGAGAAAGGAGCTCGTGCGAACGGAAAGAAAGTATGACTTTCTTACGCCTCCGTCGGAGCTTTACCCGGGGAGAAGGGAGCATAAGTCAACGAACCCGCGATCGGTTGGGGTAAGCATTCTCATTTTGCTCAAATCCGATGATTTTGCTTGATTTTTGAATGATTTAGGGCTTGACCCGAATTTTAGGATTTTGAATGATTTTTTGAATGATTTTGAGATGCATGAACAACCTATGAGGCTAAGAATGTGCAACTTGTTTGATGAAAATTATGAGAATGACTCACTTTTTTCTCGCAAAATGAAGTAAGAATGAGAATTTTTCAAAATATGAGACGGAGTTCTTGCCTTGTGCTAGAACTAGGTCAAAATTCTGATTTTCAATGAGAAAATATGATTTTGGAAGATGAAAATGATTCATGCATGCCATTTTTTTGAAAGAATAATGCTTATGTGCGAAGAATTGTGATTTTGTGCTTTAGGAAAGCAATGACGCGTTTCAAGTGATGAAAGGCGCTTTTTTGATGCAAATAATGCTAGAAAAACTTTTGTGAATGCTTTTCTTTTGAAAATATGTGCACTTTTGAATATATGCATGCTTTTGAAATGATATGAAGGACTGACGCTTCTTTTTTTTTCTTTGTGCTTGTCTACAGGAGAACAAGTCTAGAGGACCATCGGAGATTGCAGTTAAGCTTTGGCAGAGGATGCCGGATTTTGAGAAGAATGGGGTAAATCCCAAGCAAAGTGAGGGCTACCGCCTGGATGCATTTGTAGAGGCTATCGGCAGGGGTGTTCACATCACCTCTAAGAGCAAGGGCTTGGTCCAGGCCCTTCGAGTTCCGGTGGGACAAGACACATAGCTTTCACCCGAGCCGGGAGAGCCGACAGCCGACTCCCGCCGATTTCACAGCCTATTACCGGCCTACAGCTCACCGGGAGGCCCGTGACTTGGAGAGACCATATTACAGCCGAGGAGTTCCAGGCTTTGGTCGTTTGAGCCGATTCCCAAGGGGCCGGGATGGAGACGCGGAACGCCGAGGTGGCAGCTCGTACTGCATGCGTAACTTTGCCGCTAATGACGTGGATCGCCCCAAGCACGGGCTAGAGCATTCATATGGTTGATGCTATCACCACTATCTTCGCCAATTCTGGGACGCTAGCTATGACTTGCCTCCTCGACTCTCCGGGAGGATGTGGATGGGATAGGGACGGTCTCTTGGGCGAGGCCGGATTGGCGGAGTTGTACTTCTCATTGGACATGTACACCGGAACAAGGCCGCTTCCATGGACCGCTTCTCATTTGCCCTCGAGGTAGTCTCCTTTCTTTTTTTCTTTCTCTTTCCCCGTCTTGAGACTTTTATAAGAGAGAGAATGACCTTTTGATGTTTTGAACATGCAGCCTGGTTTTGCGAGGTGATCGGGTTCTTCCCTTGGAACCGCAGAGTGATGTCACCATCTTCCCCGCTATGGTTCGCCTGGAGGGGAGATGCGAGAGATAAATTCACGGGGAAGACCCGGATTACCTTCGATTACAAAATGGTGAGGCCACCATCAACACGGATGGGCACGACGGAGTGGACTTCTACCCCGGGGCAGGTATCCGGAGATTTTGCCGGGAGATGCTATCGAGGTGACGAGGCAGAGGAGGTGGCTTACTGGCCGACATGTGATGTCATTTACTGGGGACCGCTTCGAGGCAAAGATGGTCATGTTCCCCCACTAGATGCCATTACTCCTTCGACCCTCCAAAGACGGATGCCGCAGCCTGTGGACCGGCCGCGGATGAGATTGAGAGGTACCAGTGTGCGTGGCCGCAGAGGAGTATTTTGACATGGGTACCCCTACGCCGTGTTTGTGGAGCAGCCGCCCGAGGACGCCACGTGCTAGTGAAGCCGGCGGTCACTCGTGGATATGGGGAGGATGAGCCCATCGACCCGCCGATCCCTCCCGCGCATCCGTCCTACGTGATCCATGGAGTGCCGAGGAGGATGAGGATACCGTCCCCGATGCTAGGGAGCCCCAAGACACCTTGCCGCCCGATAGCACTCGTAAGTATACTCTAGGGTCTTATTCCCTTTTAGCTTTCGCATTTTCTCGCTTTTGCAATTTTCTCGAGATTTTCCGAGATTTTTCTCTTCTTTTTCTCAGTTCCACTTCGCACTTACGATAGGCCGGTCAGTAATAGTGGCCGGAAGGACATGTGCCGGCCTCTTCTTCGAGGAAGCCGGCTCGCGCTTCGAAGGCGGCGGCAATGATGCACAGGAGCTCCGGGCGCAAGAGACGGCACGTCTGGGGCACATGCCTACCTCATCGGCCTCGAGTACTCTTCCAAAGGCAATGCCTCGGGGCGGGGACCCAACGCCGACATTCGGGAGCACTGGCCGAGTACGGGCACGATAATGTCCATTTGTCTCGACGTGAGCGACTGTGAGGACTTGATGAGGGAGGCTAGCATTTATGAGCTGAGCAGCGATGAGGAGGAAGAAGAATCAGAGGCCTAAGAGGTCTCTAGAATAGATTTGGAACGAAAACAAACAATGAACAATTTTTATGCACACTTTGTTTATTTTTTGCTTTATTTGGGCGCCGATGGGCGAAAACATTGTATTTACATTTTATTTACTTTTCTAATTTATGCTTTCTCAATTTGCATATTATCTCGAGCCTGGGGCGACTTTTTTGCTTGGAATTGGGGGTCAAACGGGCCAAAATGATTTATAATGGTGTATAAATGCTTGAATGGCTTCGGATATGTTTTTGTACAGGGTTTGGTTGAAAAAGTGGGGTGAAAACTCCCTTGGGCAGCAACTATGGTTGCACCAGAATTTTTTTTTTCTGCAGAGGGGTAATGTAGCCGTGCGGCATGGCCTTGAGGGAAAATGAAGCCGTGCGGCTTACGCCTGTCTCGAGCCGGTTATTTTCTCGAATAAAAGCAAGGCTTGGCCATTTCATTTCATTTTCACTCTAGACTTGTCCCAATTGTTCCCAGAGCATATTTTGGACCTAAAAGCACCATCTTTGAACACTTTGCGATGGAGAAGCCCGTCGATTGCAAAGGGGGAAGCGAGACCATTTTCTATCCGGTCTTCAATCTTGGGCGAGACATAACTTCCAAAATCACAAGGGACTCGCTTGATTCTTCCTTCAAGATCAAGTCTTTATGGCATTTGAGGGATCTCCCGCCCGATTGGGACTCGTTGAGAGCCGCAAAGAAAGTTCGGGACGTCCGGAGACATGTTTATCGCTTCTCTTACAACGAAATTGTCCCAACGCACGAAGACTTCGTGAGCCTTGATTGGGGGTCCCGAGACCGAGGCTATATCTATTCCGCTGATCGGAGACGTGCCGGTGACGGTAAAGCTTGCATCTTTTCTCGCAGATTCCTTTGGGAGAGGCCGAGAGGATGATGGTAGCCCCTGATAGGATTGACCTTTCTCGATATCCCGGCAGGTTTGGGTCTCCAGATATGGCCGCGACCACGGTGGCTATGGATGCTTTCATTCTCTCGCGTATTCTCCGTTTTGTTCACCGCCGAGTCCGTGGGGATCTGGTCATAGTGGCCTCTTGGACATGGTCGAGACTGTGGGCTGGAAGGATATTGTCCCGCCGATTTTGGGAGAGACATTTCATGGGATCGATAGGGATGGTTTCTGGGAGACCATTTCATGAGGTCCGGGAGTCCGGCTATGTTGACTCGTGGCCGCAGGAGAGGCTCGGGCTTTGCCCGGGGCTTTGCCGACTCAGCCCCTCGGGTGATTTCTCGGAGAGGTGCGCCTAGGCAAAAGAACAGAATGTAGTGGTAGCCGGGAGCCGATGATGGCTAGGCTATCCACTTCGGACATCCGTTGGTGGATACCACATTGGAGGTTGCGCATCAGAGGATATTTCGTGAGTCTTATGCCATGAGGGTTCCAGATTCTCGCCGGTCGTCCTTCTACATACCCCCGCTTGGTATCCAGCAGCTTGGGGCTTTACAGAGCCATTGAAAGTGATCGGGAGGACATCCGGACCATGGAGGTGGTGTCATTGGATATGAGAGATCCAACGCCTTCTCTTTCTTCTCGAGGGCTTGGACATATACCGCTTTCCCACCCGTGGCTATCTTCAGAGCAGAAGAGCACCATCTTGACCACTCGTCTACTTGACCGGTACGAGAGGGAGACGGGAGCGACTCAAAGTTATCTTGGAGGATAGACGTCGAGCTTTATTGGGAGCCGACCGTGACTCGAGTAGGACTTCCGAGGGAGACCGAGGCTAAGGCGAGTTGCCATAACCAATCGTGTGACTTGGTCCGAGATATGGAGGCTCTGCACAAGAGGCCGTCCGAGGTCGCTCCTTCGACCGAGTCTCGTAGGGAGGAGGTGCGGACTCGTGCTCGTATAGAGAGAGCGCTCATTGACACGGGGTTGGTAGAGGCTCCAAGGAGGATACCGTGAGGTCGGGATGAGGGATACCGACATTATTGAGAAGAAAAGGAAGAAGACTCGACGAGGCCGAGGAAAAGGGAAGAAGACTCAAGAAGACTCGCCGAATGACGACTCGACAAGTCTTTTCTCAAGATCCTCTTATTGCCATTTGCAAACACATTAGTTTATTTAGGCATTTTATTGTATTTTAGATCTTTTTAGCAAAAGTTAGCAGAGTTAAGAGGTAGACCGTGCTTGAACTCATCAAGAAGTTTTTAACTTGTAATGAACAAGGCATATTATCTTAAAATTAATCAAGACACATTTCATGGAAATTCAAATGTCTTTTTTTTTTATTGATCGTGAACATATTTCATGGAAACTTAATCGTCCTTTTTATTGTTTAGACCGAACCATATATGGCCGCCTACGTTCCCCTTTACAAGAAAGGCTAAGGGGCTCAGTCTACGTAGTTCATTCTCGGTGAACCAATTTTTTTTTATGTGCACTGTTTTGCCTAGACCGCCCTTTTTTGGGGTTTTCACTTAGCCGGGCATTACTCTTTTTGCACTAAGATTTTTTTCTTTTTTTTTTTTATATATGTGCAACCCCGTCTTTGCCTAGACCGCCCTTTTTGGGGTTTTCACTTAGCCGGGCATTACTCTTTTGCACTAAGATTTTTTTTTTTTTTTTTTTTTTTTTTTTTTTTTTATTAGACATAGTATCTTCTGAGTTTATCACCGTTGACTGGGTGGACAAAGTGGATTGCCATCTAAGTCTCAAGCTTCATTGCTCCTCCCGACAAGCATCTTCGCACCACATAAGGGCCGATCCGCACGGGTTCCCATTTTCCTGTGGGGTTGTCTCGGTAGGGGCTTTACTTTCAAAGCACTAAGTCGCCTCTTTGAATGTCTCCGGCCTTGACCTTTTATCAAACGCCTCGCCATTCGCCTCCGGTAGGCTCGGGTGTGTTCCATGGCTTTTAGCCTTCTCTCGTCAAGGTGGCTAACTCATCATGCCGATCGCGCAACCATTCCACTTCATTGACACTGCTTTTCCAGAGGACCCTTAATGACGGGATTTCCAACTCCACCGGTAACACCGCTTCCATCCCGTAACCAATAGCATTCCTACATCCGGAAATCTTCGGGGTGCATTCCCCTCGAACAATTGCCATCTATTTTCGTGCTCAACCGCAAAGATCCCTGGGAAATTCATGCTAGATGATCTCGACAATGCTTGACCCGATGGCCTTTCTCGGTCACATAGTTGATGTCGTATTCTCGCCAAGAAGAAGGACCACTTCGCTTAGACGCATCGAGAGTGGAAGGCTTGTCAAAGATGTACTTGATGGGGTCCATTTTCGAGACCAAGTTCACAGGTGGGCTTCGCATATAATGCTTCAACTTGCCGACTACCTGCACTAGTCCCGCACAAGTCTTTTCACATGCCGAGTAATTGAGCTCACTCCTCAGAGCTTCCGACCGACAAAGTAAATGGCATTTTCTACCCGAGAGTCTTTCTTTTCCCGAGCAAGCATAGCCCCAACTCGCCGTGTTCAGGATGAGATAGAGCGCAAGAGGCTTCGTCTATGTGGGGGCATAGTACGGGGATGTACTAAGCATGCCTTGATCCGGGTCAAAGGCATCCTGGCATTCTTCGGTCCATTCTGTGTCCACATTCTTCTTCATGAGCTTGAAGACGGGCTCGCACATAGTGGTCAACTCGATTGACGAAACGGCCGATGTACTCGCAATTTACCCATGAAGCTCTTGACTTCGTCCTGGGTTTGAGGTGGCCTCATATCCATGATGGCTTTGATCTTTCTGTGGGTCAACTTCTATACCTCGCTCCGCGACTATTACGTACTCAAGCACTTTTCCCCTTGTCACTCCGAAGGTGCATTTGGCAGGGGTTTAGTCTCATGGAATGCCGTCTCAACCTCTCAAAGAATTTTCGTAGAGTCAACAAAGTGCCGCCCACCTTCTCCTTTGGAGTGGATTATCATGTCATCTACGTAGACCTCAATCTCCTCGTGGATCATGTCATGAAAAAGCGCGGCCGCTGCCCTCGTAAGTAGCCCCGGATTCTTGAGCTCCGAATGGCATTACCGTATAACAAAGAGGTTCCCCACGGTGTGGTGAAGGCCGTCTTTTCTTGGTCTTCCTCGGCCATCTTGATCCGGTCAGAGTTCGCAAAACCATCAACGAAGGATTTGACTTCGTAGTCAAGCTGAGTCCACCAGATGTCTATGTTTGCGTAGGGTAGTCGTCTTTGGGGCCGGCCTTGTTCGCATCTCTAAATCCACACAAGGACCTTCCCATCGGGCCTCGTTACTGGCCACGATGTTGGACAACCATGTCGGGTATTCAATAACTCGATGAACCCTACCCGCAAAGAGCTTCTCAATTTCTTCTTTGACCCGTAGAGACCATTCCGGCTTAATCTTTCTCAGCTTGCTTTATCGGCTTAGCATCCGGCGCTAGAGGGATTCTCTGCTCTACTATCGAACCGTCTAGCCCCGCATATCTTTGTATGACCATGCAAACACGCTTCGACGTATTCTCCCGAGCACTCGATCAATTGTCCCTTTTCAACCCCCGGAAGAAGCTTTCCAATCCGTGTCTCTTTAGGTTCCTCAATAGTACCCAAGTTCACACTTATCAAAACCTCCTAGCTTGGGCCCGGTTTTCCTCTTTTTCGAAACCCGCTAAAGCATTTCTTTAATGTATTGTTCGTTTAGTGTGTTTCAGCATCTTGTTCAAATGATTCATTATTAACTTGTTAAGTTTTGAGTTAATTTATCATTTGTTAAGTTGGCAATAAGAGGATAATCGTAAAGATTTGTCATTTCATTCAAGATAAGGGGAAAGATGACATCGATTACATTCATAATCCTCAGCGTGAGGCCTTCTGATGACTTCCGAGGACTGAATTCGAAGATTCCCGACTGACCGAATAGACAACAGGTGTTTGACACGACCGGGTTGAGGAGGATCGGGTACCAATCCAAGCTCCGTGATCATTTGCTGTCGATCGGCTATCGGCCCCGAGAATGTCTCCCAATTCTTCAATGGCATTTCGTCTTAGTTACCAAAGTGCGAGGATCAAAATGACTTTCACCATCGTCTCCAATAACGGCAACTATCTCATCATCCGAATCAAGTCGATCAAGTCTCGGGATTCAGGCTTCTTCGTCAAACAACTCTTGCAAACCCCATCGATCGGTTTTCACCGGCCGTGCCAAAGGTCTATCCGTCGATCTTTGGAAGAGCTAACTCAAAGGCGGAGAAGTCCATTGTCCCGATAAGCCGACTCTTTCGACACCGGCCGGATTTTCAAGACGTACTCATTCTCGAACGGTAGATGTAGCCCCAGTGGATATCTCGGCAAATCAAGGAACATTCTTCGAACGGGATTGGCCTGCTTTCCCCTAACTTTCTCAAGGTTCTCTGTAGGGTTTTCTCGCAGGAGATCTCGCGATCACTTTCATCATATTGTGTCCCTCCTTTTATAAAGTAACGGGTCGAGACAGACCGGTAAGGATGGAGCCGACCCCTTCACCTTTCGTGCCTTTAGCTTTTCCGGCATCCCGAGAGTTCGGGCTTGTACCCCAAGCCATATCTCGGTAGTCTCGCTCCTTCACATCAATGATGGTGTTACGACCTTGAAGTCTTCTACCCAATCCAAGTCCCTAAGATAACTCATTTTTCGCATCATTCTCACGGGCAGAGGGATTTTATCTAAGTAGTGTGAGGTCATGGCAACACACTTTCGCGTTTTCGAAGAAGCTACTGAGAATCCTGGCCAATGCTAACCCTTCATCATCGTGCTTGATCTCCAATATCGGGATATCCCCTGCCGGTTCCTTCTACCGTGACACCGTCCCCATAAATGGTGGTGATAGTTCCATCACTCGGGATCAAAATTTGACGCACCGATGCAAAGTGTAGGCTACCCCGTTTATCCGGTGGATCCAAGGCCGTCCCAAAGAAGGCAAGAAATGAAATCGAATGTCAATAACTTGAAAATCAACGTCCATGACCTTTTTCCGAACCACATCTTGATGAGTGGCGTAATCCCCAAAACTCTGGGATCGTGCAAAATGGGAGCTCATAGGCCTTAATAGTCTCGACTAGAAAGTGCTTTTAAGTTCTGTTGGCTTTAGATCCAATAAATCCATCATCTTAGCTGGCAAGACATTCATTGCAGCACTCCGGCCGACAATAGTACTGCGTGGCACCGACGCTCTTTCTTAACTCGGATCTGTGATGTAAGAGAGGTTCTGTCAGGACTAGCCCCCATACTTTCGGGCAAGTCCAATTCAACTGAAGGCTAATGATGTTTCAGTAGTGGATATTAGCTTCAATCATTCGGGACGACCTCATCTCAAAGCACATCTAAGGGCACCATGGTTCGCCAAACCTTTCTTCTCAGCCTTTCAAACTTTAAGTGAGAGGGTACGAGGAGTGTTAACAGTGAGACCATGTAAGGAGATATTGGCTGCTGGGTACAACTTCAACCGAGTTAGACTGATCCTCCTTATCGTAGTTTCCCGGTTTTTCCTCGCTTCCGCTTATAAGGTCTTTTTATTCCGTCTGTTGGTTCCTGGGAGACAATCGCATTCCTTTTGTCACCCTTAGGTCCGCTCGAATACTCATCTCGGTCTTGCACGAGTCATCACATAGACATTGGGTGATTTTCCTTGGTCATTATTCCTACCGGAGGATTCTTGCTTGGTCAATTCTTTCAAAGTTAGAGGCGGATTCTCACCGGCGTATGCCAATTTCTCGCGCGCTGATTGATTCGGATTGGACTATGCCGTCTGCTGGAGCCACTAAGCATAGGCGGCTTCCCGAATCTGGGTCCCGTGTTACCGGCTTTTTGACCTTTTCTGAGTTTGACCGGGCTGATTTCAACTTCACATTTTCTCGTTTAAAGCTTCTCACAGCCTCATTCAAACTTTTCAAAGTCAAGCATGCAACAAGAATTATCACTTCCTGAGTTTGGAGCTTGGCAAATGGCTTTCTCATCCGAACCTAGCAACTTCTTTAACAGAGTAGGATCACATTCCTCATCACCGCTGCAAGCATGTCTTTTCTTTCCCTGGGGTCAACCTTCCGACTTCGGCAGATTCTTTGACGTTGGCCAAACATTTTCCGAATGGGAAATTCCATCATCAATAAGGATTATCGCGTGGGTCAAAAACCTCAATGGCGGGTCTCCTTTTCCTTACCGTCGTAAGATATTTTCCTGCTTTTTGGCTTCTCGGGCTAACCACTTCTAGTCAGTCCCTTCCGCACTTCGACCGTGTCTTCACTGCTGTCACTACGCGAGCCTTCTCGTGGGGAACTTTCGTTCTTGGCTGGCTTACTGACCAACGTAGTGGCAAAAGTTAGTGTCGGGATACTCTCGACAGCCATATACGAGGGGTATCTCTGTACTCTTCCTCGGGCTTAGGGATTTCACCAGAAGACATCATTATCATCAAGTAGGACATAAGGACTGGGGTCGCTTCTAAACTTCGTGACTCTTTCCAAGGCAAAATCCATACATTCTTCTTTTCGTACTAAGTTTCAGGAGCAAGACTACTAACACTCGTGATAGAGTCTACCCTTCCCCGATGAGAGTTTGGCTCGTCGCCACGCCCACATGTTCTAGATCGGTGGGAGGAGCCCACTTCCTCTTTTTCGCTAAAGCTTTCGATCAAGTCTCTCCATTCACCTACCAAGTCCTTGTACGGAGTATTGAACTCTAGGATATGCAAGGGATCTCCATACACTACCTGTCTAAGCTAGCATCCTTCTCCGAGCCTTTGCATAGCCGCCGCACACACTTTCTTCAAGTGATTTCATCCCCTATTCCGTGTCCAAGCGGCTTTCTCATTTCTTCATCTTGTCCTCTTCTGCCTTCACTCTCCGTTGGCTCCAAGTCCATTCCTTCTACCGAACCGTCATCATCATCCGTAAATCCAACCCATTCCTATTCTCGTTCCCGACTCTGACTCTTTCAGGCTGTAGTCCGTCTCGAGAGGTAGGCACCTGGCCAGGGCGCTGCGACAAAATTGGAAAGGCTCAAACTCGGCACCGGGATTCCAAGGTAGGGAAATTTGGCTGGGCCGAAAGGAGGAAAAGTGGTCCGCCATTGGAGGGATTCTAGAGGAAGCGAGGGTGTTCGGGACCCTAATCCAAATTGGGTATTGGAGAAGACCGAGAAAGGACAGATTTTCGGGCAACGGGGTTATATGAAGATGGCAGGTGAGGGCATCGGTTATAGGCTAGCTCTTTTCTTCCCCTGGTCATCTCGGTTACCTGTGAAACCAAAGACTCGCTTTTCGTCACAAATCGGTCATTCTCGACTTTCAATCCGATGATTTAAACCCGGGAGGATTCGGCGAACCTGTTCCGAGGATTCTCTGCGCTAACAAGTCGCCGAATTCGGCGGTGTTCTCACCCACTTCTTTCTCGCCGCGGGAAAGTGGATAGGAAAGTGCTTAGGACTCGGTGGTAGTGGTGTTTAGCCTAAGGCTCGTGCAACATGCATAAATTAGAATCTTCAAGTTTACTTAAAACAATGCGTTGTCTTTTATTACATATCTATTTGGTTGAAAGGGTTCCTCGTCTTCTTTTTTCACAACTACTCTTAGATCCCGGGATCAACTGGGTTCCGTCACTACGTCACCTTATAAGCCCCTCAGTATTCCACCTCGTATTTCGACCTCCTCAGGTGGACAAATTTCCTGGCGAGTGTCCCTCCCATAGGGCACGCGGATCCCACCGACTCGCAGAGTAAAGCAACGCTCCTATCGGGTCTAGGCCGGGTCATAGGACCTTTCAACGCACGCAGCGATGCGGTATTTATAGTCAGCGCGGCAATACCGGGAAAGTCTCGCCTCTTCCGCCTCGACGGATCTTCGATGAGTTTCGCCTTGGAGCCGAATGACGGTGTTCTTTTGACTTTCGGTAATGTCCGAGAATATAATAGGCATGGGTCGGGCGGCAAAAGTCATGATGACACAAAGGTCACATTCAATCGTCTTCTGCTTGCATACGCAGCAAGGCGCGTGAGCTCGAATCGAAGTCAATGCCGGTCAAGATCTTCGCTGGGGCAATTTTTCCTTTGTCGGAATTTTTGGGCAGAAGCTTCGCTGAGCTGTAAAGATCTTTTGATTTTGGCAAAGACTCGGTCTTGACTCTTACGCATTTCCGTGGCGGTCAAGGTCAATAGTCAATGCCTCCGGTAGTCAAAGATCCCAACCCGATTTTTTCTTTGTCGGAATTTTCGGGCAGAATTTCGCTGAGCGAAAATCTTGGCTTCCGTTATGAGCTTTGCGCTTGACCTTTACGTGGGCATGCAACCGGGCTATATGACACGGACTAGACCAAAACCAACCAAAAGTCACGGATTTTGAAACGTGTGACACCCTGACCGTGCATTCGTCGACACCGGTCGCTACGGGAGGTTCAGATGATTCCGTGCGCGCCCGGGAGCAACGTAAGGCCGTCCGGGGATCGCAGTACTCGAACCATCTTCTCAGGTTTGAAGGACGATGCAAAAGTGTATTGTGGATATGTCAAAGCGTAGTGTGCGGTCTCCTAAAATTGTTCCTTTTGAGTTAAAACAGTGTTCTTTCATAAATGTGTTTTAAAGGAATGATTTCTTGGATCGGGGAAAATGCAACACATAAGCACGTAAATTTTCTCGGGAGTTTCAAATAATATGGAGTCGAATAGCCCCAAGCTGCTAGGACTCGCCGTATTAACTATGATTTTTCCCGGTGGAATTGACACCGAGGTCGTATGGTCGGATCCATGAGGATTGAGCCGTACGACCGCATGGATCAATTTTCCGTGTTCCACTCCTTTTGCTATTTTTCTAAGTTATTTCCCGTTTCAAAGTATGCACACATTCCAAGATGCAAATGATGCAATGCATGGTAAAAGAAAGCAAACACGACACGAAATCGGCGATGGGAGTCTAACCCGCTCAAAGGGAAAAGCTTTCTTTTTGTATTTTTTTCAAAGTTTTTTTCGAAAAGGGATACTCGGTACGTGGGATTGTTAAACCACCTTCATATCCCAAGCCCCTGTCAGGAGCGATGACAGGAAGGGTAAGCTGGGTCCACTCATATACCAAGTATCGACTTTTGTTTTGAAAATATAAAGCTTTTCTCCTTTGGGGATGATCCCGTTGGTGTAATGCCCTAGGCTTTAGTTATGTTTAACCGAAAACCGTTATGTATCATCTTTATCGTTTATGTTTATTATTTGATTATTATATAGTTTGCATATTTATTGTAATAATCTCCGTCCCTAATTATTAAGAGAATAATTAGTATAATTGTCAATGGATAATCATATGATGATTATATGCATAGAGATGCACATTGAAATTATGGGTACTTGTTAGAGAACAAGTGATCGGACTTGACCCGTATGAGATTTATGTCATGGTCAAATGTCATAATTAAATCTCATATGGTCACTTCATTTAGTCCCTAGACGAGATTATCATGACCTTACATATGATGAAAGTTATGTTTGATTTTAGTCAAACGGTATCTTAACACGATATCTATAAAGGCTATCTTTGGCATGATCGGATTCATGATGGGAAGGATGATAAGTCAAGATGGAATTTGTCCCTCGAAAGAGAGATGTTTTGCTTGGGCCCTCGATGAGTGATAATGATGAAAGCGTGTGGCCACACCCCAATATGATTGGACTATCATTATACTCAAGATCGAGAAAGCATTGAACAAATACAAGTTGACGTGGACCATGACTTGTGTTCAATATAACATCGTGAGACAAAGGGAAAAATGGAAGTGTACCATTGGAAACGTGAACTCTTACGTTGTGTTATTTGGGTAGACATAATGGCTTGCTAGAGTCCGCTTATGTCTTATGAGGGTCGATATGATCGGACTCATTGCCAACATAATACAATCCTATTGGGTCACACACAAATAGAATGAGTTGGTTGAACCAAGGGAAGAATGATTGAGAGTTTCAGATATGGCAACTTATGTCACGCGACATAACTAGTTATGTCACGCGACATAGCCACCGGCTACTTATGTCACGCGACATAACTAGCCACGTACGCGTTTTTGACAAACTGCTCTCCTAATTCGATTAGGAAACATATTTACACTAAAGTAGTATAAATATGTGAGGTCCGTCAACCCTAAGGTCCGGCCGAAATTTTTAAGGGAAAATCATAACAAAATACTCTCAATATTCTTCCATACGTTTTAGGAATCTAGCAATTCCCAACCCGAGAATTGTTCTCGACATTCATATTTGTGTGGATTAAAAAAAGAGGGTCTTAGTTTTGTTCAAACAAATCAAAGACCTAGAGTTCAAATCAAGATCCAAAGGAGTTGAAGATTCGAAGATTTGAAGATCAAAAGTTTGTGATTACGAATCACATAATTATCCGTTCGATAGCTCAAGACCGGAAAGCAATTTAGGTTGGTAAATTCTATCTCATAGCAATTCAATTTAATCGTATAGAACGGATCTTAGGGCTTGGGTTTTGTGTTAATTTTATGCTTAATTCCGCGCATGGACCCATAAAACCCAACAAAGGGTATCGAGCCCCGTTCGTATGGTTAAGTTTGAATTAACATGCTAGAATGATTATATAAATTGTTTATATGTTCGTTGCATGTTTTTGTATGCGATAGAATTTTGATTGTTTATGTGAAACAATGTGAAAATCGTTGAATTATGTTGAATTAAATCGTAAAAGGGTTGTTTTATATGATTTAATTGCATGTAATCCGAATTGATTGAAATCTGAAATCTCGCGACCGGCTACCTATGTCGTGCGACATAGTAGGCCACAGGAGGAAATTGCACTGCGAGTTATGTCACGCGACATAACTAGCCACCGGCTAGTTATGTCACGCGACATAATAAGCCAAAACCGGCGTAATCGCTTTGTTCAATTTTTCGCTATTCCGTGATTGTGTTTACAATCTCGATATGTTCATATGAAAACTGGATGTTATAAAATTGAGTTTATAAGTCCGCGATAGATTGATTCATTGATATACATGATTAATTGATTAAAATGTGATTTTAATAATTATTGCAATGTATATGAAAACTGGATGTTATAAAATTGAGTTTATAAGTCCATGCTAGATTGATTCATTGATATGCATGCTTAATTGAATTAAAATATGATTTTAATTAATTATTGCGATGCATGAATTATTTGTTCTTAAGTGTTAAGAATTTTATTAGATGTTTAGTTGAAACATTGAATTGTGATTTCCTAAAATGTTTAGTTGAAACATTGCATTATAGTTTCCTAATATGTTTAGATTTAGACATTGTAAATTTTGGATTTTATGCTTGTTTATGGAAACAGGTCATAATTACGCGAAATTTTAAAAGGAAACTAATTGTTTATAAAAGGTAGTGATTATGTTGCCAAATCGTAGTTGATTTCTAATTGTGCATGACTAGGAGAGTTCTGTCTAAGGAAGAGTTGGTACTTAAGTAAGTCCTTGTGGCTCACCTATCTTCCCGGGAACTTACCCGGTGCATGATTATGACTATCTTTGCCGATATGCTTATAATCTACCTTAAAGAACCTTCATTTAACTTTTAAGTTCTTTATGCCAATCCATGATTTAAACACTTGAGACCACTCGGATAGTTTTGGGTGGGCTTGCCATAGCAAGGTGCTTTGATTCTATTCCGTTTGCGAGCAAGATGAGGAAATGGTGGTTCCTATACGTTTAATATGGATGAACTTAATTGGGTTATCAAAATGGCTTTGGACCCAAGGCATAAGATGAGATTAAAATATGCTTAGACATATGATGTCTTAAAGAAATCTCATAAAAGATCCTAAGAGTCATATACGATATGATTGATGTTTTCTACCTAAATAAATCTCATAAAAGATCCTAAGAGTCATATACGATATGATTGATGTTTTTCTACCTAATTAGTTTAATCTTGAGCGGTGCGCCATAGCGTACTTGAGATTAAATTAAAGTTGGATCTTAGCCCATTAAATGCATATTATGCTTATTTGCATTGGAAGGTGTATGATTTAGTGGGAGTATTTGTAAAATACATTATTTGCTCTTAAATGATAAATGTGTTGATATTGATATGTGTTCATATAATTTGTATATTTTGTTGTAGAAGTAGCATTACATAATGATAATTGCGATTCGTCCTTATGAAGGACAAAGTTCGAAAGGAACAATACATAATGTGTATGTTCTGACGAACTGCTCCTTACCGAACCCATTGCAATGTTGCAAAGGGCAAATAAGGAAGCAACATTAGAAACATATTGATGATTCCGACAATATTGCTTGCCTTGTATTTGCCACCATGTTTAAAGGCTCTTATGAAGAACCTTGAGCACATGATAACTATTTTGTTCTAGCACACCGCAAAAGGGAAATGTTCCAAATGCGAAGCTAGGCAAAAGATATATGTTGTGGTGAAGGCTCTTAATTCATATGATGAAAGAAGGAGCAATCCGCAAATTGTGTTAATGGTTGACACAATAAAAGGGTTCATAAAGGAAGGAAAAGAAGGTAAAGCAAAAGTTGCTAAACCTAGGACAAATGTTGTCAAAGCCGAAGAGGCTAAACCCAAAGTGTCTCAAAAGGATGCATTTTGCTATCATTGCAATAAGATTGTCATTGGAAGCAAAGTTGCAAGGCTTATTAGGAAGGCCTAAAAGGTGAAGAAGGGCAATATGATTGCTACTACTTCAAGTATCTATATGATAGATATTTTCCTTTCGACTTCTTGTTCTTGGGTATATGATACCGGATTGGATCCCACATTTGTTTAAATGTGCAAGGAACAAAGAATAGAAAGCTACTCAAATAAGGTAAATTAAACCTAAGCATGGGAATGGAGCAAGAGTTGCAACATTAGCCATAAGGGACTTATGAAGTCACTTTGCCTTGTGAAGTAGTACTTGTTTTGAACAAGTATGACTACGTTCCGGATTTGAGTAGGAGTATTATTTTGTTTCTTAAATGGATGATGAAGGATATAATTTTCTTATTTTCAATAAGAAGTTTTATATTTATTTAATGATATGCCTTATTGTAATGCATATGTCATTAAATGGTCTTCATATCCTTGATGAGAAACAAAATAATATTGAAGATATCTATAATATAAATGGGAAATCTAAACCGAATAATATGAACAACGCGTTCATATGGCATTGACGGCTTGGTAAAATAAATAAGAAACATATATCTAAACTCCATTAACATGGACTTTTAGACTCATATGACCATGAATCATTTGAGGAATGTGGATCTTATTTATTGGGATTATTGACCAAACCACCCTACACTAAGAGTGGGAGGGCTAGTGACTTATTGGTCATTATACATGAGATGTATGTGGACTATTAAGTAGCATTGCTAGGGAAGATTTCGGTATTTCATCACATTTCACTAAAGACTTATCTAGATATGACTATGTCTATCCGATGAAGTCCAAAGGTG
>JAFEMH010007589.1:0-83779 GCA_022495995.1 Adenophora triphylla var. japonica
CCAAGGAGCACCCTTCGGGGTCTTGACTGTGACCCTGTAATCCAAGGTCAAGAAGGCGGACTTTTAACTCGTTAGGATGTAAAGTGTATGTTTCAAGAGTCGGGGATAAGGTCCTCAATCTTCTCGGTGTTCGTGTGAAGAGTTGATAGTTGCTTTGCATGTTGGAAGAAACCGCTTGCAAAACCGAAATGCGATTACATCGAACCGCAATCCTATCAACTAACAAAAAATAAAAGATGAAACAAGAAACTAATCTACCGTAAAATAAACTAGACTAGTGATAATATTTTCTAAGGTTGTCTGAGTGCCATGGATGCTTCGAGATCTTTCCCCTCCTTGGTCTTTCAATCCGTAGGTCCCTTCTCGAATGACTTGAGTGGATGATGTAGGGACCTTCCCAATTTGGGAGAGCTTGTTTTGTTCTCGCCTTCCGACCAAAAGAAGCTCAATCTTTCTAAGTACCCAATCGCCTACTTGGAATACTCTTCCGATGACCCTTTGTCAGTGGTAAGCCTTGGTCCTTTGCTATGTAATTCACCATCCTCATCTCGCGCGGCTAGTCATTTCTCATCTATCGCCCAGGTCTAGGAGCCTATTAACCTTGTTGACTTGCTCATCATAATGGGAGTTTCTCACGAGGGATGGCCATCTCCGCCGGTGCCATAGCCTCGCAACCGAAGGTAAGTGCGAATGGGGTTTCCCTGGTTGGCCCCCGGGTGGTTGTGCGAACAGCCCATAATGCTAGGGGAAGTTCGTCCAACCATCTACCCTCGCGTCCCTCAAGGTTCTTGGTAAGGGCGATTAGGACCAGTTTGTTTGCTGCTTTTGCTTGACCGTTGCCTTGTGGTCTGCTAATCAAGATTTTGCATGGCGGACTTTTACTCTTCCCAACTCGTAGTGAATGCCGTAGAAAATTGTACCCATGATCGGGAGACAATTGTATGTGGAAGGCCGACCGCACCGCATGTCGTCATGAACAAAGTTGATCGCGTTCTCTTTCCGTTATCTTGGCTAATGCCTCGGCTTCTATCCACTTGGAGAAGTAATCAAATACTATCACGTACTTGCAATTACCACGGGCGGGAGGGAAGGGTCCGATGATATCGATCCCCCACATATCAAATGGCCACGTAGGTATCACAAGTGTTTGCTCGACTGCCGGTAGTCTAGGAATGTCAGAGAATCTTTGGCACTTGTCGCATCTTCTAACATAGGCGTGCGCGTCTTCCCTTAGGTTTGGCCAGTAGTAACCTAGTGATATGATCTTGTCAGCTAAGGTTCTGGCCCCCGGGTGTCTGCCGCAAATGCCTTCATGTACTTCTGCCAAGAGGTTCTCAATTTGGATAGACACACCTTAGCATGTGGAGCTTCGTGAAAGATCTTCGGTAGAGGACTCCGCTCATTACCACGAACCTTGGGGACCTCTTCTTGATGAGTTTAGCTTGAGCTTCATCTTCGGGGAGTTTCTCCTTCTCAATGTATTCAATGTAGTCATCGATCCAGCATCTCTCCTCTCCATCTAAGAGCATGACTTGTAGTCTTTCGTACGCAGGTTCCTCGGCATAAACTACATATGGACTGGTCTTAGACACATCCATGGTTGCTAGTTTGGAGAGAACGTCTGCGACTTGGTTATCTTCCCTGCCAATTTGTTTGAGCTCGAAAAATTCCATCTTCTTCGTCATATCTAGGACCAGGTCTCTATACTTGGCAAGGGTGGGGTCTTGGGCATTATACTCTCCCTTTACTTGTTTGACAACGAGTTGGGAGTCACTGAAAGCCGCCACCTTAGTTGCTCCATAGAAGGAGGCCAATTCAATGCCAAATATTAGAGCTTCATATTCAGCTTGATTATTGGAGGCCGGGAACTTGAAGCGGATGGCGTCTTTGTAAGTGCTCCAATTTGAGCTTGTTAGAATTTTCGTTAGAAAATTAACGAAAGTTATAACATTTCTAACAATTCCTAACAATCCTAACTTCTCTAACAAAGTGAGGGTAAAATGGGCATTGTTATTTAAGGTTAAACCTTAAAAAGAATCTCAAAAGGCAAAACAAAAGAAGAAAACCATAAATAGAAATGGCTGGAAACACAAAAACTGGCTGTTAATTTGAATTTTGAAAAAGATTATTCCCCTTGTCCAAAGCCGAAGCCGCATTTAATGAACAAAGGCACGCCGCTCGGACTTGTCCGCGCGGATGGGATTGTCATCTCAGAGGGCTATAAATTGAGCCCTCCAAATACAAAAATAAGGAGGAAGAACACAATTGCACCGAACCTCAAGGAATATAGAGAGAAAACAAAGTGAGAATTCACAAGAATTGTCACCTTTTTCTCTCCAATCTTTCCCAACTCATACTCATCCACTCACTCTCATATTAAATCCCTAAACACTCATATACTCAAGCCAAACACTCAAGAATACAAGGAAGATTGGTAAACCCTCCTCTTCCTAACCCTAAATCTCATCCATGCATGCATCTTCAAACTACAAAATGTAGTTCTTTCATCTTCTTTCTTTAGATCTAAGAAGATCACCATGGAAGACCATCTCCATGGATGATCTTCTACAAAGATCAACATTATTTTCAAAGCTTTTCTTGCTTACTTGCAAAAATGCACTTTCAAAACCCTAAAAACCATTTTCAAGCACTAAATCTTGATTTCAAAGGGTAAAATCCCCTCCCCAAGCAAATGAAATGCTTAGTCCTAATGTACTTAAGGATGGTTTGGTATAGTTGATTCACCACTAAAATGTCTAGTGATCACTAACCAAAACCTAGGGAAATGGGGACAAGCATGGATGCAAAACCCCTTAAAATCATATTTTCTTTCTTGAGAAGTTGCTGTCCAGTAGCAATTTTCTCAGACCTCAGTCCATGGTCTTAATTTTTGGACACAGATGAACTTGGAATTTGGTGTTGACTACAAAATACTTTTTGTAGCCAACATCCAGAGCTTTCCAGACATATTTTTACCTTATTTTTTGGGTGAGTAAAACTCCTCTTTTCAAATTTTCTTTCAGAGGCTAGTTCATCAGCTTCTGGGAATCCAGATCTCATATCTGAGGTTTCCAGAAGGTTTTGACCCTCAAATCTTCTCCAAAATGGAAAATTCCTTCGCACAAACTTTATTTAAGGTGTCTAGAACAACTTTCATTCTCTGAGTTTATCCAGATTATGAAGTTTTAAGACCCTTGAATCCCTTTCAAAATCAAAGGTCCACTGCCTTTTTCATTCTGGCAGAAATGGCTCTCAACTTCAAAAGGTCTTTTGAGTACCAAATCTCAATCCAAAAATCTTCCAAAAAATCATGGGATCAGTTTAAAGTCTTAAAAAGATATCCCAATTTTTACTTTTCTGAGTTTCAACTTATTTTGGCCAAAACACACACACACACACACACACAAATGATTTTCAGCTTGGAAGACTCGTTTTACGAGGCGCGTCGGGTGCACACTAACGTCCTTCCCGACGCGTAACATGACCTCCGAACCTAAATCTCTGATCTCGGGCTTTTTCAAAGTTTTGGCCTTCAAAATTAAAATGGCGTGGCGACTCCGTTTTTCCGGTTTTATTTGGTTTTTCAAAGAAACGCAAAAATCGAATTTTTCCCGCGAAAAGGCAACATTCATCACAAAGTGGCGACTACTGGGACTAAGCTTTTTAATAAAAAATGGTATTCGGTATATTGGTGGAAACCACTAAATTTCCCGGTATCGCCTCCTAACACGAGTCGGGGATAAATTGTGGTCTAACAATCCCACGTACCGGTATCACCGTTTTCAAAAAAAAAAAGCGTTTGAGGGTCAAGCTTCCGTCCCGCTTTGAAAATCATTTTTGTGTGTGTGTTGATTTTTGCACGCTTTCATGTTGTTTTGGCCGCCTCGGAGAAAGTGAAAATTTTGACTGTCGGAATAATGTCCCTAACTGTCGGAATTTTCGTGCTTATGTCCTCATTAAAATTTTCAAAAAAAATTCAAAAAAAAAAAGGATTTTCAAAAAAAAGAAAATTTCCAAAAAAATCATGCATCATATTTTTAAGACACATAAAAATTTCTATTTTACTCGTAAAAGAATATAGATCGCTTGCACACTACGCGCACGTGACCGTACACCGCACACTACGTCCTTAACCCGGAAATCCTTGTCGCGGTCCGTTTGGTCTTATTACGCCTCTCGGATGAGCACAGACTACCCAAACATCCCATGGAGCCTCGTGTCGACCATGCACTTGTCCGTGACACACTTTGTCCGAGACCCGCTGGTTTTTAGTCCGGTCTGTGTCATGCCCCGTCCGTGTATAGACCTTTCCTTTCAAGCCTTTGTCGGCATACCGACTCAATATCTTTCGGTCCCTAATCGCCGAAGTTCTCGCCGGTTTTCCGCCGCAGACTTTGACCAAGATATTGACCGGCGCCTTGACTTCGGCTCGACCGGCACAAATTATACACCGACTCCCAAGATTGACACCGAGTCATCAAGGATTAATGACTATTCCATGCCTAATTACGGCTTAACCGACGACAAGTCAAGATCAATCGTGGACGCTTATCACCCAAATCATGCCGACTTTTTGTCGAGCCCTGACATGATCTTGACTTTCGACGCGCCTTGTCCGTAATTTACATCGAATGCTCGTTAAGACTCGATTACCCGCCGACTTTTAGGATCGTTTTCTTTCGGTCGGTGGGACCCGCTTGCCCTATAGGACCCTCGCCCGGGCCGTCCACCCCGGGAGGTCGAAATACAGTGGAATACGAGGGGCTTATAGACGTAGTGACGGGGCCCACCGATCCAGAATCGTAGTAGTTTGCGAAAAGAAGAGCAATCTTTTCCAACCGATTAGGATAATAAAACATGTTTTAAGTAAACGTGAACAAATAATCGCATGTTGCATGAGCCTAAAGCCCAAACACCTACCCTCCTTCCATTCCTGCACATCTCGAACCTTCATGTCCTTTCCCCGCAGCCTCCGCACAAAGCTTGGTTTCGGCACCGGTCACCGTTTGATCATGGGAAGAGTCAAGCGCATCGTCGCCTTCGCCATTTGTTCCGACTCCGGGTTTCTGTAATGTCCGCATCACCCGGTAATGATGGGGATAACGTCACTCCGCCTCCCTGACCCTCGACAGAGCAACAAAGTGGAATCCGCCAGCGTAACGTATGAGGTTACGACAGAAGCACAGCCTAAACAAATTTTTACGGAGGCTATTAAGAGTCACGGCCCGGCCGCCACCTCAATCCGGATGGCACCTTCACCGTGGAAGAAGACGAGGATGCCAACCCCACTCTCGCCGCCCGATTACACCAGATGCCGCCACCCACCTCCTATGGTGCCACTACCGTAACCCATGCTCCTCGATTTTCGGGTCACCAGCCTCCCCAACCACGTACCACCGGATCCATGCAGCTCGACGGCACAAATCAAATGGGGCAAAATCGCACGGAATGTCTTCTCATGGTTGGGGCTATCTCGAATGCCACAGCCTAATCGGGATCCCTCCTCGCCGGAACCGATCAATCCGACCCTCACAAAGAATAGCCACAGCTCGAATGCCGCCACAACTTGGTTCTCGGGGCCACCAGTGAGCCCCTCCTCGTAACGCACTAGTTCACCGCTCCTCACACAAATCCATTCCTCACTGCACTTCTATGGGTTACCAAGCCTCCATCCCTGTCATCCGAATCACTGTGACCGCAGCATTCCCCGGTTACACACCTTCACCACAAGCGGCCACGCAATTCAACAATCCGGACAAGCCCCGCACTCAAGCCTACTTACGGGCCCCACTGAAATCCAAGTTATCCGGCCACATCGGGCTGCCCCCACCTACTTTGCCGCTGAAAATCAACAAAGAAGCCGCAAGGTTCTATCCTTTGCTCAGCTCCTACTCATGCTCCCTGTGGTAACTCACCCTGTGACAAGTTTTCACCTACGTCCCCTGACCGGCCGCCTCTCCACCCGCCCGCTCCAAGGTAGCTCCTCTCTCTAGCTCAGCCACTAGCTTGAATGCCATGGTTCCGCCACAAGACCCTCATCCGGCCCGGTTCATGGAACAACACAAGGAAATGAAAGCGCAGATCGCCGAACCGACCGCCAAGAAGTCCGCCTTCCGGCCTACTGCACTGACTCCATTGTTCCTCTCCCCACAAATTCGTGATGCCAAACTGGATCTCTTTGATGGGACCGCATGTCCCAAAACCCATTTGGACACATATACCTTGGCAATGAAAGCCAAAGGATGTACCAATCAGCAGCTGGCCGACTATTTCACTATCCTTGAAGTCCAAAGGCCTTAAAGTGGTTCTTCCGTTTGAAACCCGGGCCGTGGCCACATGGGACCAAATTACCAATGCCTTCACAGAGAAATATAAGGCCAACTTGGAATGGGAAACAAATAGGGTTGACCTACAAACAACAAATATGGCCCCGATGAGAATGTTGGGGACTTCTACAAGCGGTGGAATCTCGAAACTCGTTGAAATGGCCATCCCTCCTTCCGAAGAGGAACAACCGGACATCTTCCACCATGCTTGAAACCACATCTCGAGAGCCTCCTCGCCACTTCCCATACTCGACTTGCGGGCCATGGTTAACTCTGCAGCCTAAGTTTGAAAAGGCCTACACCGCAACCGGCCGCCGCACTCGCCTGCGTATATCGGGCTCCTCCCGCAAACATCTGCCTCAAGCCTCGCCAAAGGCAAAGAGACGATTAACTATGCGGGACAGAATGTAATAACACGACTCCTTTTGCTCCCAGAAACCGGCCGAGCCTGCATCAGCGGGTCATAAATCTCGAAAACTTTGGAATGCCCCCGAATGACATCTTTAGGGACTCGGTGAAAGAAGGCTTGCCGCGGCCTTTGGAGAATTTCCAACCCGTAAATCCGAATGCTCCCGTGGATACTACAAAGTATTGTGCCTTTCATCAAGCTCACTGACATCTCGATCGACACCGCTTTACTCTCGAAAAGGCAATTCAGGCTAATAGAGCAAGGAAAGTTGGAAGGCCCCGAGGGGCCCAACACAGCCAAAAATCCGCCGCCACGGAACCATAATCGTGTGAATATGATTGAATGCGGAGAATCTTCACACGCCCAGAAGATGCCGATGAAGGTCCCCAAATACCCGTGGCCAACCTCGTCGAGGATCCCGACCCGGATTCCCCTCGCCTCGAGGATATCGAACGAATCAACCCATCTTGGTCTCATGTCGAGACTCCTTGCAAGAATACGAGGCCCGCTATTTTTCGGGTGAAGGGAAGGCCGATACCGAAGAACTGGGCCGTTCCGCTCGTAACATGAAAGAACTATTTATACAAGATGGTTAGAACAAAGAAAGATTGAGCAAGAAAGTTTCCGGCGAGCACCCGTACCGGGGCTTATCAAAGAAAGAGGCCGAAGAGCATCCGGAGCTAGTACACTTCGCAAATTGGCTCTAGGAGAGCCCGAATATGATCCCGAGAACAAATAAGAATCGGAAGAGGAGGATTCCTTCTATATCCTACTCCGGTGTCAAATACGTGCCACCCCCTCTCACTCTTCCCCCGCAATTTCGGGAGGAGAAGCAATCGCAGCTACCATCACTTCCCGGAATGGGAGCATATGACAACTTCTGCGGCCGCACGCACCCCTCTTCCCCTAACAGATTTGACCGTCGCTCCTCTCACCGAAATCCCGGTAGTATGGGAAGAAGATTCCGACGACAGCGATGACGATGATGATGACGAGAGTGAAGAGTCAACCGAGGCCCCGCATCCGGAAACAACTGAACGATCATGAGCCCATGGGAGCCAGGCACAATGGTTGGTTATCGCTAGCAACGATGAAGGACCGCCAGAAATGCGGATCGATACCAATGGAGACAGACTCTACGAGGTGTCACTTGTAAGATGCATTTGTGGCCAATGCCCTGGATACTCCAGAGGATGAGGGACAAAGAAAGCCCGCGCCTGCATCCATACATATCCGAAATCCTAGAACACAACGTTCCTTATAAGAATCGAATGGTGAATGGAGAGGGTTTATTGAAGCACCGGTCGAAAATGGAGGGTTTCACCACCTAAGATGAAGAATTCGTAAACGTTATCGGATCTTTTCTTCTTTCCCACGAACGGATGGCGTAACAACCGTAAGGGTCACAAATGTGCCGCTCGAGCGCAGCAATGCCTCGCAATCACCGAAAAGGGTTATCGATCTCGAACGTCTCCCCAGGCCTTCATACCTATGAGTCCACATGACGCCTTTCTAATTGCTACAGGGCCCGACAATGGACCCCGGTGCTCCTTATTTGGACACGCATCTATCGAGCCGCTACCTCAAGCTCCGAAGGGGAACGTTGCCTATCCTTCACCCGCGGCCGCCCTACCCGCAAGACTCGAAAGAAAAAGGATATACGATGAGATGGAGGCCGATAGCCACAACTCGTGGGCCATCCAAGGGATGAGATCGAAAAGCCGCCGAGTCCCGACAATAGCGACTCTGTTGCATGATAACTATGAGCAAGGCCGGCCACGAGAGTGAATCGGAGGACGCCCTAGCTCGCGGGCCATCCAAGGGGCAACAACACAACCCCAAACCCAAAAGCCTCGTGACTTGGGAAGCGCTATAAGGGCCGCCCAGAAGGAGCCTAGTACGGCTCACCACTGTCACTAGACTCCCGTCAGTAACCAATGGCCAATAGCCAAAAGGGCTCCCCCATCGACCCTAGCAAGATTGAAGAAATCCAGCCAAGAGACGACCGAGGAGGAAGTTAACCCGTTGACCCGATCCGGCAAATTTTCCAAGGAAATCCTAAAGCGTATAGGAAGGCCACGCATCAAGCACCAAAAGAAGATCGCCGCCCCTATGCTAAGACAAACAAACCTGCACTCGAAAAAGAGGATCCCGTGCTCACCCAAATAAGCAAACACAGCCAACATTTCCTCTCGGTCTCTACTCACTTCGTCTTATCCCCATAAGCCGAAGCCGGAAGAAAGCCCGGCTCGCACTCTCGTGCCTATTGATGCTACTCCCGATGATGTGGTACACTGATTGGAAACATCCACTACGGGAACATAATCACTTTCACGTATCTCGACCTCCCTCAATTTGGGGCCGATCATAATGAGCCTCTCTTCATCACAGCCCACTGGATGAACGACGCCTCCTCGGGTCCCGGTTGATAATGGGTCCGGAATGAACATTCTTCCAAAGAAAGATCATGAGCTTGCTTGATATCAAGACTACGTACTTGAAGCCTTCTTCTCTCACAGCCAAAGCTTACGACTCAACATCCCGAGCAGCCCTGAGTTGCTACTTTAGACCTCTGGTTTGGACAGAAATTGATACCTGTGGAATTCCGTGTTATCGACATCCCGATTACTTTCAATGCCCCGTGGGAAGACCTTGGCCGCACCAAGTCAAAGGGGTCGCCTCAAGCCTCCACCAAAGGTGTGTGAAATTCGTCTCGAATGGGGATCTCGACGACCATTTACGGGGATTTAGTCACTTTAGAGGGCACAGATACGGGCGGAATACCTATTCTCGGAAATCAAACATGACGAGGAAGGTCACATGCTAACGGGCTTCACGGCCGAGCCTCCCAAGGCCCAAGTGTGCAACATAGATCCGACGGTCACTCGGGATAAAATCCCACCGGTCTTGAAAATGATGAGAAAATGAGCTATCTACCTCGGCCTCGGTCCTGGGAAGCGCCAACAAGGAACTTTCAAACTCATCGAAGTGAAAGGACAAAATACTCGCCACGGCCCGGGATATGAGGCCTCCCCAGCTGACACCGCAAAGGGAAAGAGATTTGAAGCCGCCACAGAAAGATCCCGCCGACAACCCTAAATCTCTCCCCTTCATCCTAATTTGGCCGACTACTTTGTAAAGGGTCCCACACAACCAGGAAACATCACAGAGCCCACTCCTACAGAAGGATGGCTAAAGCTACAGGATAGCCTCAACAAGTTCAGAGGAACCAAGGCTAACCCGGTCCGCAGAATGTTCCTGGACCTACCCAAGATACCCGGGGCTACCACTACCATGAAGAGTGAGTATACCTTCAAAGGCGTGCCTCGACTCCGGTGGAACAGCCGAGAAGCTCACAACCACTATTCCTACCGCCCAGAAGATCCGAAACCCGAATTCGAACCGACAGCGCCAAAAGCTAAGGCCACGGAATTTCCCTCGATGATTGGGATGGTCTCGGTTATGCAAGAATTGTTCGAAGAAGAAGTCCAGTGCCGCACTGATTGATCTCGGCTCATCCAAGAGATGATAGCAAAGAATTGAGAAAGGAAAACAAAACAAAGACAGCTTCCCGAGTCATGAGGCCACCAATAGCGATGCCGCTAAAGAATTGGGAAACTCTCTCAGCCCGTCCGCGACCAAGGAGGAAATGATCACCAAGCTTGGATTGGTCCCCGTCCCTTTGTGTCAATCTAGGACAAGTCCTCCCAGCCTTCTCTCGTTAAGATCGAGTCTCTAGGGTCGTCCGATGGCCTTACGCCCGAAGACTACGAGTCCGTAGCAAGCACCGTATTCCCTTTCGTTTTCAATGAAATGACGAACCTTTCGAGTATCCCTTGATTGCCACTTTAACTAATGATGAATTAATTAATAAAAAAATTTTAATAATAATTCATTAGATAAAGAAGCGTACACATTAAACAAAAAAATCAAACAACAAAAAAAAATCTTTAAGCAGGTTGTCAGGAAGAGGAAAATCGAGCCCAAGCCGCCGAAGAGATTTTGACGAGTGTGAATTTGGGAACCGCGGAAGAGCCTAAAGAGACGCAGATTGGTGATTTCTTTGAAGGAATCGGAAAGGATGCTCTGCAAAGTCCTACAAAATCCTCAATTCAAAGAAAGTTGCCCTCTTCATCAAAGAAAACATCATGTGCAGATACGGGTTACCGCCGAAATCATCTCGTATAATGGATCCCACTTCGAAGGGGAATGTGAAAAGCTGGCAGCGGAATTCGAATAACCCGTCACAAGTCATCACCCTACAGCCCCAAACCAACGGAGCCGTCGAAGCAAAGCAAACAAGACTCTGGAAAATATCATCCGAAGATGGCCGTCCAGGCGTAGATTGGCCCGAGAAGTTACACTCGGCACTCGGGGCTACGTAACATCGGTCGAACGGCAACCGGGGAAACACCTTTTGCCCTCACATACGGAATGGAAGCCGTACTCCCAATCGAGCCGGAAATCCTCGCTCCGTATACCGCCGAAAGCCGAATCAACGAGGTCGAATGGCTCCGTAGTCGCCATGACGAATTGGCCCTACTAGACGAACGCCGATTCAAGGCCATGGAACACATCCGGGCCTACCAAGGAAGAATGGCCAGAGCCTTCGACAAGAAAGTAAAGCATCGGGAGATCCGAGAAGGTGATCTCGTTCTAAAAGAAAAGCCCCCACCCGTATCAACCCTCTGGCAAATGGGAGCCTGTATGGGTCGGGCCATATGTCGTCCGTAAGATCTTCTCCGAGGAGCCATGCAACTCCTTGCAGACCTCGACGGGAATCCCTTTCAGACACCCCGGTGAATGGTGACAAGCTGCGCAGATACTACGCGTAAAAAAAAAAAACAAAAAAAACAAAAAAAAGGACAAAAAAAAAAAAACAACAAAAAAGAAAACAAAAACAAAAAAAAAGAGTGCTAAAAGAGTAATACCCAACTAGGTTGAAAACCCGAAAGGGCGGCCTAGGTAAAAGACAGGGTTGCACAAAAAAAAAACAATAAAAAAACAAAAAAGAGTTCACCAGGTTGAACTACGAAGACCCGAGCTCCTCAAAATGAGGGGAACGTAGGCGTGAAACGGTTCGGTCTAAAGCACAAATAAAAGCCATACTTTGGCATCAATACAATTGATCAGACCATGAAAGCGTCTCCAAAAACTCTAAAGCAATTCAAATATTCATTACAAGTTAAAAGCTCTTTGATGAGTCTAAGCCCGATTCATTCCTACAACCGGCAACCTGCTAAAGAAAACTAAGATACATAATAAAACTAATGTGTCGCCATGGCAAGAAAGGGATACTCGGAAACCTCGCAGTCACTCCAAGCCACTCGCATCGGCCTCTCCCTTCTTCTTCCCCCTCCGAGTCTTTCTCTTCTGAACCGGAAAAATGTCGGTATTCCTCCTACCAAGCTCTGGTATAGGAACGGGGTCTATCAAACCGGCCTCTGTCATGGCTTAGTAGCCCTAGCGTCATCCCTCATCTCCTGTAACCTAGCTGGTAACATAGGAGCCCTCCTCTCCTGTCTCTTGACGTAAGCCTCATAATCAGCCACAGCATCTCCGCTCCTGTCATGAGGATTGGCCCTCGCCTCGGCCCTCCTCCTCTCAGAAACAGTCCGGTCCTCCGCACCCATAATGGCCTCACGCCGTCTCAAAATAGCCACCTGAGTCTCTCCTGCATGCCTCTCATACCAATCCAGGTACCAAGTGGTCAAGAACACCGGTCTCGGACGCCTGAGAATGACCCGAGGAGGAAAGGCATCATACCTCCATGCTCGGGAAAGAAATGGAAACACCGAGGGATCATCCATGGAAACAGGAGCCACCACCCTGGTGGCTATATCATCAAAACCCTCCAAAGGAACCTGCTCCAAGCCAAACTGTCTCAGGACCGAGCCGAATGTAGAAACCGGATCGAGAAAGCCCCTAAGCATAACCACCTGGGACCCGTCCTGAAGCACTCTGCGAGTCTCCACCCGCCAATGAGGCACCAACCATCTGATATCTTCAGTCTGGCGACCCGCCATCCAACGTTCCCACGAGCCCTGATCATCAAAATCTACATCAACACCTCTCCTGGCAAAAGTCCAAGGCCTGATCATATCAGAGGTTTCCCGAAGAACCCCCAAACGCTCCATCAGCCACAGTGTCAAGAGGAACGGCGCCCCCGTGCATATACCGCCTTCCGGTAGCTAATCATCGAGAGCGTGAAAAGTCTCCCCGAGAATCAAAGGAACGACATCTACGCCTGTGCGACAGTGAACGACAACATCCAGCAAAGACCGATGGCAGATCCCAAAGGAATATACCATGAACAGGGTGCCAAACATACAAAGTGCAAAGGCATCCCAATAGGCATCATCCACCAAACCTAGGCCCCTAAATCTGTCGGGAAGACCGGAAATATCGAAATGATCGGGACCGCGGATCATACCTTGCGCTTCCTCCGGGGAAAGATGAAGGAGGACGCACAATCTGTCAGCAAAAGAAGCCCCTCCGGGCAAAGGGACCGCTATCTCTTCCACCTCCGGACCTCCAAGCAAGGCCCGAAATTCTTCGACAGTCGGAACAATCTCGTTGAAGGAAAGGCAAAAGACATGCCTTCTAGTATCCCAAAACGAAGAAGAAGCTCTTAAGAGGTCATAATCCGGAACCAATTCTTTGAGAGACCACAAGCATCGTACCTTGTACCTTTCTTCAAAGAATGATCTTCTCTCGTGCATGATCTCCCTACACCACTCCTTGAACTTTTCAAAGAACAACATTTGCCTTTCTTTGGACAATTTTGGAGAATTTTTGGCCATTTCCATGGTTTTTCTCTCTTTCTCCCGAAAATGGTACTGTTTGACCGGAGGTTGAAGAGGATATTTGAATTTGAAATAAAGCAAGACCAGTCTGAACCCGAATTAAAGGACAATGTCAGAAGCTGACCCTATCCGCGCGGATACAAGTGTCATTACCAAAAAAATTTTGCAACAGTCCAAGCTGCTACACCAAAAGAGGAATATTCCGTCCCGGTTGCTCGAAACCAGTGCAAAAAAAAAAAACTCCCCAAACCAGTCCATATACCAAACACCCTTGCAAAAAAAAAAAACAAGGCTCATGCAACACTGCATTCATATTACATTGCATTCATAAAATAAAATCCTAAATCATTACATTCCAAAAAAAAAGGAGTGTGCAAAAAAAAAAAAAACAAACATAAATAAATAAAATCCTAAATCATTACATTCCAAAAAAAAAAAAAGGAGTGTGCATAAAAAAAAACAAACATAAATAAAATCCTAAATTATTACATCAAAAAAAAAAAAAATGTGCATAATCTGTACAAATCTAAAAAAATCAATCGGAGTCTCCAGCGCCCGATGTCTCCCCTCGGCCCCTCTTGCGACTCGGGCCCGCCTCGTCAGGAGCCCTGAAAGTCTCGGGCTCAGAATCGTCCTCATCTCCAGAAAGAGGCTCGTCGGGACCAACCGGCACACTCTGATAGGGTAAACCCAGATCCCTGAAGAAATCGTATCCGAAGGTGAAGGCGTCGGACTCCTGAACATACGGAGACGACCCACCATGCCGCCAGACGTGTCCCTGCCCGTACGGATCCCCAAGAATGACGTGATCCGAAGGCAGTGCCGCGCGGTGATCAAGGAGAGGAGACAAAGGAGTCTCTGAAGAAGTCTCTGAGCGAATAGGGGAAGCCTCCCGTCTGACAGGCGCCGGCCGTGGTCGCCTCGCTCTAGCCTGAGGAGCCCCGCAAGCGACCATCCTCCTGATGAACCTCTTGGCTCCGATCACTTGCTTCGTCAGTGTCTCGACGACCACCTCCGAAAACTGCACAAAAGCAAAAGCGTCAAAAAAAAAAAGAAGTGATGCTAGAGATGATGAAACAAAAGAAAAGGTGAAGCCATACCTTCATACCCGGACGAGGCCGGAAAGCTCGTGGAAGCCGCTCGGGCTGAGGGATCTGCACCCTCAATCGGACCCCATCCTGGATGTAGGAAAAATCCGTCCGAGGGTACCGCGGGATCCCAAGCCCCTCCCTCTCCAAAACCTGAGGCATCCTCAGCCTCCTCAAGACGAACGTCGCATATGGCTCGATCGCCACGAAGTCCGAGAAGTGCTGGCCTGCTCGGTAATCATCCCAGGCGATTATTCCAGGCCAAACAAAGGGTGTTTGAATCGATTTCCCGGCAATGGAACCAATTGATGATGCCAAAAACGTCAAATCAGCCCAAATCCAAGCGATGAATGCTCCGGTGATTGCAAGGCCTGAAAATAAGAGAAAACACGTAAACTAAGCCGGGGCGGATCCGGCTAAAGGCCCTCCGGCGTGAGAGTAAGTTCACGGTTTTTGTGTGAGAAAACAAATTGACAGAGTTTCTGCAATGTAAAAAGTAACGTACCAAATAATGAGTCATGTGGCTTGTATTTATAGGGATGGATTGATAGAATCCAGATTGAAATGAACTTGTAAAGAGATAAGATATAATCCTAAGAGAATTTTATCTGTTAAAGAGTCATTGTTTGACTTGGATTGGTGTTGGTGATTGTAATCCTGACTGGATCATGACTGTAGAATCCTTGTTTGATAAGGACTGTGTAATCTGCTAGCCGGAACGCCGAGGAACAGAAATGTTTTATCTCGCCTTGGAAAGTAGGCCGAGGTGAATGATTCTGCTTCCTCGTTATTTGGCGATTAGCCGGCAAGGGAACATGCCGGGGTAAATGATTTTGTTTCCTCGTCACTTGATTATATGCCGAGGTACTAACTTTTATCTCCTCGTCACTTGTGACATCTCGGGATATGACGACCCAGGCATGATGATATAATGTCGAGGTGGATGATCCTCGTCATACGAGGAAAGTTGTTCCTCTGCCCTGATACTTGTGTGTTGTATTATGTTTATGGCCCAATCCATTTGGGCCCAGCTCGAACAAGCCCATGTTCGTATCTCGATTTATACCGTTCAAATATTAAGGTGTTGTATGTATTAATAGTGAGGTAAAGACTGTAAGTAGGTAAATTAAGGATATTAAGTGGATTAGCTAGGGTCTGTTTGGTAACCCAATTAAGTTTTTAATTTGAAATATTTTAAGAGATTAAAAAGTTAAACTTGTTTGTTAATGTAAATTTAAATTACTTAAATAATTAAAATTTTCTTAAAAAAAAGACTATTAATTTTAATTTGGAAAGGAGATTTTTAAGAAAGTGAAATGGGGAAAGAAAGAGAAAAAAAAAGGGAATAAGTTCAAATTAATTCATTAACATATTTTAGTTATTTATTATTGTTACTTACTTTTGTTAAAATATTTAAATTTTCATATAAATTATATTTGACTAAGTATCAAAATGTAATTTTCTTAATATGAAAATATCAATAATATTTTTAATAGAGTATCATAATGTGATTTTCTTCATTTTGTATGAAAATTTAGTCAAGTTGACCAAAATAGTTAAGATAAATTGTATAATGGAACAAAGAAAATATCAATAAAAAATATAAATATTATAAAAATATAATTTAATTATGCTTATGATGACTTTATTTTTATTTTATAATTATTAAGATTATTCAATAATTTCTGAGTGTTGAGTTGAAATTTTGATAAAATTTAGATGTAAGCGATTTGTAATTATCAAACAAACTCAAGTCTTGAAATTCAACACTTAATAATTTCAACTCTACATTTTCAAATCTTAATTTTCAGTTTCACAAAACAAACCCTTAATATGAGTATGACAAGAGGATCTAATTGATTAAAAACAATTATAAAGTTTTCATTTCACATTTTTATAATTTTAAGTGAGACATCTTAAATATTAAATTTTGCAATTTAAAATAAGACGGATGAAATATTTTCTTTCAAAATATAGATTGCTTTTAATGTTTTTTAGATGGAATTTAATATGAGTATGATAAATGGATACTCACTCCATCTAGGTGAAAATTAGACATATACTCCCTCCGTCCCATCAAAACTGATATTTATTTTCTTTTTGGTTCATTTCAGTCAAAACTGATACTTTTCAAAATGGCAAGGGAATTTTCACTATTTACCCCACTCATTCTCTCTCCTATTTCACTTTTACACTCACAACATTCTCTCTCCTAACTATTCCTCCCACTCATTCTCTCTCCTAACTATTCCTCCCACTCATTCTCTCTCCTATTTAATTCTTTATACTCACAACATTTTTTTTCACTTTTTCTCTCTCTTACTTTTCCTAATCTGCATGCCCAAATATTTGATCTTAGTTTTGATGGGACGGAAGGAGTATTTTTTAGAAGCCCAACTTAAAATTAGACAAGTTCAAAATAGAATGCTTTTAATATTTTTTTAATCAATATTTTTCGTATTTATAACACCTACCAAAAAACTATTTCTTACATCATTAATAAATAGTTCTAAAAATCGATTTTTCAGGAGTTAGGCGATTATAAAACGTCGCGATTAACTTAAATTCGTCAATATTTAATACTCAAACGACATTTATTCTTATCAGTATAAAATTCAGAAAAAATCTCAAACTGAAGGCTTGAGTCGTTAATTGATTTATTGAAATCTAAAATCTCATTCTAGGGCCTATAAAAAAATATTCAATCAGCTTCTATCTTCATTTCAGTTATCTCTTGATCTTCACGCCATCTTCATCTACATCAGTGCGTTTTCGACATTATTTGTCGAGTCAAGACATGACAGTCTTCGTCATCCTCCTCCATTGCAGCCACATCAAGTTATATCACCGTGATTTTATAAAATTATGTTTAAATTTAGCCCGCCTAGACATTTTAGACATCAAGTCCGACTCCTGCGTTTAGCGGATGCCTAACAGTTATTAGAACCTTGTTTATAATCATTATTTCTGTTTTTATATTTACACTTACTCTTCCTTAATTCTATTATCAATTTTAAAATGTTAATTTTCGGAAATATTCCACGAGGCCCCCTCACTCAAAACTATTCTCCATAAAAGTCCAATCGAGATCAAAAAGCCCACACACTATTGAAGGACGAGATCACAATTCCATAAAAACCTATACTCCCTCCGCCCCACGTAACTGTGGACCTACTTTTTGGGCACGGGAATTAAGAAAAAATAGAAGAGAAAAATAGGTAGAGGAGGTGTATGTGAGTATGAAAAATTAAATAGGAGAGAGAATGAGTGGGAGGAATAGTTATGAAAGAGAATGTTATGAATGTAAAAGTAAAGTAGGAGAGAGAATGAGTGGGTAAAATAGTAAAAATTCTTTGCCATTTTGGACAGTTCACACTCACGTGGGAAGGACGAAAAAGGAAATAAGTCCGCACTTACGTGGGTCAGAGGGAGTATTTATTTTCCCCGATGCCGACACCTTCCTCGTTAATTTCAGCGCACAAAATCTCTTGTTTCTTCGCTATTCTTCTTCTCCCTCAAACTACGACAACCACTCCCACTTCCTCCTCCTACGATTTCATCAAACACCACACAATCACTTTGATTTACTCCACCACAATCAGAGTTCCGATCAATTGCAAGTTCAGATCTGCAAAAATTACTCTTATGCATTAAGGTATAAGAATAATTTTTTCACAATTTGAAGGTAACAAATTACTCTCATACCTAGGTATAAGAGTAATTTTAATTTTTATATCTTTAGATATAGGAGCAGATTTTATTATTTTTTTAAGAAAATTGAAAAAGGTATAAGATTATTTTTTATTTTATACCTTTATGTATAGGAGCGAATTGGTTAATAAAATATGAAACTTTTTTATTATTTTTAAGAAAAGATGAAAAATTGTAGAAAAAAAAATACTTTTATACCTTGATATAAGAGTTATTTTAGTCTTTTATCTTTGAGTATAAAAATGAACGGAAAGGAGTAATGTAATGTGGGTTTCTGTAGAATTTTGAATCTCTTATGATTATTTATGGGTTTGATTAGGGCTGGCAAAATTTTCACATCCGTACAAATCAACTTGTTTATCAACCGTATTAATTATAATTGGTTCGTGAAAGTCGATATACTGAAATGTTGGTACAATAGTACCGTACCAATTTTATATAATGGGTTAGTACATTATACATATATTTAATCTTAGTTGGTATATCGAGTATCGATTATAGTTTTTTAAAAATATTAATTTCATATATATATATATTTTCCTCCTATACCTAACTAACCTAATTTGACTATGACTTTCTGTATTTGCAATTCTTACAAGTCCACTCTCTCTCTCTCTCTCTCTCTTTCTCTCCCTCTCGGTGATTTAGCGACACTGTCTGACTGCCTCAATCCCATCGGTCTCGATTTTCGCCTGACGATGAAGATTATTTGAGAAAATTTGATAATAGACTAATTATCGAGATTGGGAATAACATATTTGTTGAAGTGTTTTTTTTTTATTTCTTCTTAATCTTATTTCATACTGATTCACAACAAGTATGGATAGTCGTAATGAGTATAACTGTATAAAGACTCATAGCATACTTTACTTATGTCCTTGTGTTTTTTTATTTTTTAATTTCTTCTTATTATTATGAAAAGTGTCAATTTTGTTCTCATTGCTTGAACACGAGTGCAGGCTATGTGCATGTTATTGCGAACATATATCTAAATGTAGATCTTTTTGAATTTTGATTTTACATTTGGTATGAACTAGTACCAATCGTATCAATTGAGTATTAACCGTAACAACTAAATTGATGTACTGACTTAATTGATTGATAATGATACATATTTTTATTTGCCAAATTAAAATTGGTTGTTACTCCCTCCGTTCCGCTACAAACTGCACACTTTTCTCATTGGGCGTCCCATTACAAACTGCACACTTCCTAAAATGGTAAAGAATTTTTACTATTCCTTCCACTCATTCTCTCTCCTACATTATTTTAACACTCACAACACCATTATAATTTACTATTCCCTCCACTCATTCTCTCTCCTGTTTTACTTTTACACTCATAATATTTACTTCCTCTGTCTCATAAAACATTATCCCTTTTACTATTTTGGGCGTCCCACTTTAAAGTCCCACTTTCCTAAAAAGGAAAAAAAAATTACTATTCTCTCCACTCATTCTCTCTCCTCCCACTCACAACACTTTTCAAATTTACTATTCTCTCCACTCATTCTCTCTCCTCCCACTCACAACACATACTTTAATAACATTATTTCTTATTTTCCGTTCTCAATAGTAAAGGGGTAAAGTTCTTCGGGACGGAGAGAGTATATCATTATTTTTTTTTCTTAATTCCAGCGCAAACAGTAATTGTGCAATTTCTATCGGGACGGAGGGAGTATATGTTATAAACGAAATACCTACCAATCTACCCGTAAGTTTGATATTTTGTCCATACCTAACTAGGGTTCTCAGCCTTAATTTTAGGGAGAGTAAATAGTCAACATATAATACACGGACCAATTATATCTCTGATTTCGAGCAGTTATTAGTTGATGCCATCACCTAATGACTTCTTCTTCAGGAACCCCCCCCCCACACCCACCCGACCCATCAACATCTATTTCAGACCCGAACGTGCTTATCATGACACGTCATGTACAATTATTTACTTTTTTTTTGTACTACTTTTGTCGCGATGGGGAGGTATGATCCGGTGTTTCTCGTCATAGATAATCAACGATTGTAACGCAATCATTCAACCGTTGTCACAAAATGTGGTGTCGCCTTATTAGTTTCTCCAACCATGTTTAAACAAATAATTAAAATTTTCAGGAGATTTGTATCCGGATTTCCGAGTAAATATTATTGTTATCTACTCCCTCCGTCCATATACTTATTTCACACTTTTTATTTTGGGCGTTTAAATACATACTTCACACTTTGTTTTTTTACTTAAAATGAAAAGTTTATATCATTAAAATATTAATCCTACCCCACTCATTTTTTCTCCGACATTATTTTAATACTCACAACACCATTATAATTTACTATTCCCTCCACTCATTCTCTCTCCTATTTTACTTTTACACTCACAACATTTATATCATTATTTTTTTCCTTAATCCCCGCGCAAACTGTAACTGTGAATTACTTATGTGGACGGATGAAGTATTATTAAATGAGTAACTCTTGTAAAAAACTAATTTTTTTCAAAATGTTATAAAAAACTAGTTTTCAGAACAGTTCATTACTCTTATTAGTTAGACTTAATGCTTTAAAACTAGTTTTTTCTAATGTTACGAAAAAACTAATTTTTTACAAGATTTTGGCAAATTAAATTCTAATTTTATTAGTCTATAATGAATAATATAATTTTTTTGGTACAAAGTTATTTAAAGATTTTTTTAATAATACACATTAAATATTTTACAAAATTCTTATAAAATAGTGAAAAATAGATACTCACTCCGTCCCTAAAAGTTTGTCCCATTTAACTTTTTAGTTGAACTTTGACTACAAATATATGACAATTTAATTATGTTCATGAAATTCTAAAAATTCCTATTGATTCACCATTAATAATATTATCAACAACAACTTTTAGAATTTCATGAACATGATTAATCTCTCATAAATTTGTGGTTAAAATTCAATAAAAAAGTCAAATGGGACAAACTTTTAAAAACAAGAGTATTTTTTAGATTACTTAACCGTATGAGAAAACACAAGATTTTGGGGAAAATTAGTTTCTTCTTAAATTATAAAAAGTTCTGTTTTATAAACTGTTCCTAAATATTCACTAACTACTTGCAAGTAGAAAAAAAGTGGACTTTTTATAATTTATGGAGAAACTAGTTTCTCCCAAAACTTACTCATGAGAAAATGGGATAGGAGTATTTGATTCCATTTCCATTAGAGATTAAACGATATTCCTCAAGTATTTTGTTTGAATACTTTGCTCAATTTGCGAGTATAGAGCTGTATTATTTTAGTAATAAGAACAAAAAAATATATCAATAAATGACTTTATCTTGTTAATTTCTGAGCAAATTTTGTAATTAAAAGAAACTAAACACAATCTTGGTCATGTTTAGAACGACTTAAAATAAATTAGAAACATGGTGCTCCTCTTGTCTGAATACTCACTCTCTTTAATGATTGTGCTTTTAAAAGAATGATGGTGACAAAAATTCCCCCTCAAAACTACGGTGCCCCCTCCTAATGGAAGCCAAAATCTAGGAAGAAACGTGTTTCTTTAAAAGTTATGAAGAAATGGATCCCGATTTATCGCGCGACAATGAACTGAATATCCAGAACCTTATGAAAGTGATATCCAGAAACCTTCAAATGAATATCCAGAAACCTTCAAAATGTTTCTGGATATTCATTTGATGATTTCTGGATATACATTGAAGGTTTTACGGATATCCGAGAACCTTCAATAGCAATTTCTGGATATCTCCTAACACATTTCTGAATATGCACCTAACAGTTTCTGGATATGCACCTAACAGTTTCTGGATATACATTTCACATACTTCTGGATATGCACCTAACAGTTTCTGGATATCAAACCCAAAGCTTCTGGATATCCAGAAGCTTTGGTCTTGATCTTGAGTGTTTTTTTTTTCTGGATATCAAATGCAAAGCTTCTGGCTATTAAAAACACGTTTCTCCATAGCTATGGAGAAACGCGTTTCTCAGCAGACCTACTCCTAATGGAAAGGGTTTTGAAAGTCTTTCTTGAAATTAGTCGGTTTGGGATTTTGCGTCCCGTTTAACCAGGCATGCATAATATATAGTACTCCCTCCGTTTCAGATCAAGAGTTCTTGGAAGAATTTTACATTTTTTTTAAAAAATTTTAAAAAATGAATAAAAGTTAAATGTAGAATAGGAAATAGTAGTTAATGATTGATTTTTTTGTAAATATGCTAACTTTATAAGGACATAATGAATGATTTTTTTATAATATGTGATAGAGAATAGTAGTTAATGATTGATTTTTTAATAGGAGAGAGAATGAGTGGAAGGAATAGTAAGTTAATGATTGATTTTTTTATAAATATGTTAACTTTATAAGGATATAATGAATGATTTTTTTGTAAATATATTAAATTATAAGAGTATAAATATATTCAAAAACTTGCCATTTATAGAAAGAGACTCTTGGTCTGAGACGGAGCAAAAGAGAAAGTAGGACTCTTGGTTTGGGACGGAGGGAGTATATAGGTTTATTTTAATAATTTTTTAATACTAATAATATTTATATATAACTCATACATACTCCCTCCGTCCCAGAACAATCTTCACACTTTCCCTTTTGGGCGTTCCAAAACTTACTTCACACATTTAAAACTTACCTAAAATGGAAAGGAATCTTTACTATTCCCTCCACTCATTCTCTCTCCTACATTATTTTAATACTCACAACACCATTATAATTTACTATTCCCTCCACTCATTCTCTCTCCTATTTTATTTTCACACTCACAACATTTTCAATATAATACTCCCTCCTTAAAACCTGTGCAAACAGTGTTTGTGAATTAAGCTCTGGGACGGAGGGAGTACATATATATAAATGATGATAAAATGATTTTTTTTAAATTTTATATAATTATTTTTGTGAAAGAAGAAAATGAAAAAAATAATAGTTTTCCATAATGAAATATTTATATTTTTTAAAATATTATATAGCAAATGAGGCCCTGTTTTTGGTTTATCCATACGGGGCGAGTTTGAATTCACAAAATCTGGGGAGAAACGCGTTTCTCCGTCGCTTCTGGAGAAACGGGGCTTGTTTTGTCGCGCGACATACTTAGCCACCACAACTGGATATCCTTTCCAAAGCTTCTGGATATCCAGAAGCTTTGGAAAGGATATCCAGAACCCAAATATTTTTTCTGGCTATCCTTTCCAAAGCTTCTGGATATCCATATTCAATGTTCTGGATATCCAGAAGCTTTGTAAAGGATATCCAGAAAAAATATTTGGTTTCTGGATATCCTTTCCAAAGCTTCTGGATATCCTTTTCAAAGCTTCTGGATATCCAGAAGCTGATGAAAGTATATCCAGAAACTGGCTTATGATGTCGCGCGACAAAACAAGCCCCGTTTCTCCAGAAGCACGGAGAAACGCGTTTCTCCCCTGACCGACTCGTTTGAATTTTGGAGATTTTGTGTAGCAGCGGATTTGAGAATGTCAAACTCGTTCAAAACCCGCCCCGTTAACATCCCTTATTTGTACCCATCTAATTTGTTCTTCACATTCACCCTCTAGTTGCTAACTTACTATCATATCTACCATCCCCACCTATTGTCTTGGTAAACTTAATTTATTATCTTGATAACTCTATTATGTTGTCATTTTATATCACAAGTAATAATAGCTCTTGGTTACGTAACATGTCATCTCTTATTTAAATAATAAATGAGATAGATCAATTGAAGTTTACCACATAAATGTATTAAGAAATTACTAATCTAGTCATCAATGACTGATCATGCTTATGTGTTAAAAAAATGAATACTACCCCCTCAGTCTCACATCAAGAGAGTTTTATCTTTTTTTTTCGGTTAATACGAAGAAATTTTGAACAATATTTTATATTAATTTAATTATCATAATAACATTTTTTGAATTTTTATTAGGATCATTATTTTTTTTTAATTATTGGTCAAAGTTGATCAAAGTTGACCAAAAATCCACACTCCGCTGGGACAAAGGGAGTATATAATGGTGTATCAATAACATTTTAAAATTTTCATTAGAATAATCAAATTAACTTAAAATATTTTCGTACTAACAAAAAAAAATAAAAAAATTGGACTCTTAGTAGTTTGGAATGGAGGTAGTATATTTTATTAAAGGCTAATGAAGTGATTAAAAGTAGTTATTGTGTTGGATTGAGCGTCTGGCGTGCTTTTGTGCCTAACGTGTTTCATAAAAGAAAGTCAAAGATGAGAATATTCTGGATTTTGATCTTCGCTACTTTCATAGGATTTGCTAATTAACTAATTATATTATTTGTTGGTAGTTAGGAATGAGACAAATTCAAAACTTTAGAAAATAACTTTAATATAATTACAAATAATTAAAACAAAATTCTTAAAAACACGGAATTATTATAAAATTGAGAAAGTAGTTTAAAATAAATCGATTTTCTTTTAGTTACTTCAAAGAGATCGTATAACAAACAGAACTATACGAGCTTTTTATTAAAATAAATGAATTTGGGATCAACTTGATAGAAGTCTTTGTTGAAGATTATTCTCTCCTTAATTTCTGTAACTACCATATGTTCAGATCTTGTATTTCTTTGGTTTAGGGATGATAGCTGTCATATATTCTAGTTTCTTTACTTAGAGCTAATTAGTCTCCTAAACTCCAGCTCGTGTATCCTATATATACATTGTACATTCTCATTCATGGAGTATGAAATGAAAATATATTTTCTTACATTTTTTAACTATCTTGATTGGAAGAATTTGTGTGATTTTTTTTTTTAAATTCGTTTTTTATTAATGAATGACTTAATATATTATAAGAATAACACGTAAAAGTACATTTAATGGAAATCTTGACCATCTATGTGGTAAGAAATAGCATATATAGTTTGAATTAGAGCTTTTGACCTTTGAGATTCGTAAAAAACTTTGAGCAAAAAACTTTGAGCAAAATTTAAATTTGCTGGCTTAAACAATACTTCAAAATTTAAGTTTGCTTGCTTAAGCATTAGAATTTCGTTGGTCTTATTACGATAAGTGTTGTATTTTCGTTTTGTTATATCTCAAATAAATATAAAAGTTTAAATAAAAAATAGTTTTAATGTAATTTCATTATGTTAAAAGCATTATAAAAAATTATAGAAAATAATAAGTGTTCTATTTTCTTTTTATATATCTCAAAATAAATATAATATTTTAAATAAAAAATAGTTTTAATGCAATTTCATTATGTTAAAAGCATGATATAAAATTATAGAAAACATAATTTAGATAATACTTCAAAATATAACAAATATAAAATATGATGCATTTGATACAAATAAATTAAATACAAGATTGACAAAATGTCCATTTTATTTTATATTATTGGTTAGAGAATTTGTCTTCTAATTCTACAAGTGGGGAATTGTCATTGATACTTCAATTTTGTTTTTATTCTATTTGGAGTTATTTTTTCCAAAATTAAAACTTTGCAGTCATTTTCTCAAATTTATCCTTTATTTCTTTCTTTTAAGAGAAAGTTTTTAGTTGCAAATATATTCCCACTGCGTGATCGTGTTAACAAGAAACAATAATATGTTTTAGTTAATTTAACTATTTGTTCACTAGCAATATAATCATTTATTTCCATAATAAATAATATTGTATTTAATTTGTCAAACATTTTCAGAAATATGTATTATTTATTTGTATATTTTTTGTACGTACCATGGTAAAATTGCTTTAAAATTATTTTCTTCGTGCACAACGCCTATTTATTTAGACGAAAGAAAAACATATATATATAAAAAAAAGACCCAAATGATAAAGACTAATGAGGTTGTTTAACAAACACGTTGAACCATTCAAAGATACGTGAAGAATTGTAGAATTAAGCCTAACTTCATTTGTTTTTACCATTGGCTTTAGTTTGATTGCTTGTGTACCACTGGACTTGAACAAGTGAGGAAAGAGAAGCATGTATTACCATCCTATATTTACACCTTATCCGTTCCATATTAATAGTATTAATTTAATTACTTTAATCATGAAAGTGTGAGAAGTCTGACACGATTTAATATGTCAAATTTTAACTTAATGTAAAATTTGTTACTTTCTAAATATTAAATTAATTAGGTAAATATTGTAAATAATATAATTTAGTTTTTACTTGATTTACTAACCTACTAACCGATTTTGCTATGTTTAGTATATATTTGATTGTTTTGTAGATATCTATCACATCATAAAAGAAATCCAAGTTAATGAACAATTGACTTGATTGACAAGAGTACAAGGAAGATAAAAGTCTAATTAAGGAAAATTTTATAAAGCGAATCATTCCCTGCAATTTAGGAATTACGTTCCTATAAAAGAAGACAATGCGCCTCATTCCTTTTCACGGCTTTTGACGATTTTACTCTCTGGTTTCTCAAAAATTACAGATCGTTTTTATTGTTATAGATAGCTTTGATTATTTAGTATTTTTACTTCTTCTTTTGTTCTTTGATTTTCGTTGTAATCAAATCATAAACGAATTTATAAGAGAAGCTTTTTATTTTATACAACAAGTTGTTGTATACTCCCTCCGTCCCACTATACTTGACACCCAAGGGGTGGGTTCAAAAACCAAGGAAAAAGAATAAAATAAAAAAAATGTGTGGTGGAAAATGAAGAGAGAGAATGAGTGGGGTAAATAGTAGTGTTGGTTGAATAAATGTGTGGTAGAAAATGAAGAGAGAGAATGAGTGGTGGGGTAGAGTGAATATAAAAATATAAAAACTTGGTTATTTTTGGAAGGTGTCAAGTATAGTGGGACGGCCCAAAATGGAAAGAAGTGTCAAGTATAGTGGGACGGAGGGAGTATAAGGCCTCGTCTTGTTCAACATTTTTGTTAAAACGGAGATAAAAAAACTCAGTTTTTTTTTATTAAGCGTATTAGTCAAGAGTTTTAGACGGTTGAATTTTAAAAAGTTGGGGATATTTTGGCCGCTCAAAATTATAGCGTCCAAAAAAAGCTCCGTTTTAAAAAATCTCCGTTTATAAAATTGTGCACCAGACGAACCCTAAGTAATAAATTCTGCGTTAAAACAAACTATTTTCATAAGTCTTTATTTCGCAGTTTTTTATACTCTTATTAGTATCGGTACCATCACATCAGGATTTACACGAAATAATTGTCAGTTTATTCGTCTATCCTTTCTACTAAATTTCTTTCAAATCAATATAATTATAATTTAACATTACTTAATGCCTTCCAATATTATAAATTTGTATAGGATGTATTTGTTACAGGATGATTGCTTAAAAGTTATTCGTTCAAATTTTTAATTTTTGTAAAGACTCTATTTTTTTTTATTTCCGTCAAGTCCACCAAAACCCCGAGACAAATCTATCAAAGTAAAAAAATCATGTATAATAGCAAAAAAAAAAATAAACTATGATACATAACTATTAGACCTAAAAAAAACTCTGATACATAAAATCTGTAAAGTTTTTAGAAATAAAATTTTAACTGTTGGACCCGACAGAAATAAATAATATAAAATTCTTTTTAAAAAATTGGATTTGATTTTGCCCGATTCGTGTGTGACACACTCTCCTTAACACAAATTCACCACCTCACGGAGTTGTGCTTGAGTTTGTTTTGTACGTTCGCCTCATAGGATAAAACCGACTAACCGGACTATTGTTTCACACTAGAATCTCCGGCGAATCTAACTATGATTGGACAAAATCACAATGAATAAATTTCTTGTAGGCCAAAGAAAGAAGATTAACAAATTGCAAAGGGGATGAAGAAGATTGATGAAAAAAATTGTTTTCATTTGTTCTGAGTTTCTCCAGTTATAGCTTCAATAACTATGTGATAAATTCTCAATTAATCTTTGTATTAATATGAGAGTCATTACCTTGTATTCATGCGGTTTAATTTCACATTTTTTAACCCCTAATCATAATGTAATGATCTCCAAGGTTCTAAAAATCGCTAGGCGGCGAGGCCGGGCCTAGCGCCTAGAGCGCCTAGGCAGGGCCGCGAATTTACACACATTTTTATATATATTCCATAGTTTTCTGTTCATAGTGACAAATTCAAGAGGATAAACACAGATTACCATTATGCATAACCAAAAAAATTTACTCACATATTTTTTAGACTAAAAGCCACCACCATATTGGCTTACATACTGTCCTGTTTGATTAACAGGTGGTGCAGGCTCTCGAAAATAACCAGATCCAGCACTATTTCCGCCTAGGCCCCGCCTAGCCCCGCCTAATCCCGCCCAGCCGCCTAGACCGCCTAGCCCCTAATTGCCCCGCCTAGCCATAAATCGCGGCGCCCGGCCTCCGCCTAGCACCTAGGCGCCGCCTAGGCTGATTTTTAGAACACTGATGATCTCTATTAATTCTTCATTACTCTAGAAATCATGGGATATCAATAGTGGGTTAAATTTTAAAATTTACACTTTCAACCCACCAACTTCGAGATATGATATCTTTCTCAACTAATCTCAAATGAGACATATAGACATGGGCGGAGGTATGAAGGGGCAAGGGGGGGGGGGGCACTGCCCCTCCTTGACAATTTTTTTTTGTGTTTTTTTTTGGTACTTATGTAATTCAATTTTCATTTTTAAAAAAAAATTATATGTATTGTGACTATACTTTCTCCGTCTCCTTAAAATTATATTTTTATTTTAAACACAAAGATTAAATGTAGGTGTACTTCCTCCGTCTCACTAACAATTTTATTTTTATTTTAAACAAAAAGATTAAATGTAATTTGGTTGTGAGTATAAAGAGTGAGGTATGAGAGAGATAATTGGTACAAAAATGTAATTTTTAATGAGACATTTGATAAAGAATTTAACTTTTAGTGGGACGGAGGAAGTATATTTTGAAAAAAAATGTTCTATATTTATAATTTTTCTTTTAATAGATTAATAGATGTGATTTGTAGACGTTAAATAAATATACATGTTGAACTTTTTGATATGTGAAATTATGTTATATTTGTGTCGAATTGTATAAGATATCAATGAATGAATTATTGGCACCATTAAAGCAGATAATTTACTATGTCTAAAATTGTATTCGGTATGAAAAAATACACCAAATTTTTTTTCGGGGGCGCTTCCCCCGAACCCCCATACATCATTCCTTCACTCCAAAATTTCTTGCCCCCCCTTCACTTAATTTCTAGCTCCGCCACTGCATATAGATATACCATTTTAATGTTCACACGGAGTGAAATATGAACCCATAATAATCTTTGTCAAACGACAAACGATTTATGTAAGAGAAGCAATTTCCTTCACATACAACATATTTTTCCAACAAATGTCTGATAGTCGACTTTAATAAAATTTTGTATTAAGCTTTAGATTATTTGGATAAGAAAAATGCTGGGTAGTACCAAACTTACCCAAACGTTAATACAAGTAATGTCTTTTTAAATCTTTAGCTAGAAATATTTAGAGAGATTGATGCCAAATTGTTGGTGACAGGTGATAGATCTGAATTATATTGAATTTGGATTCATTCTTTGCTAGAGCTTCCCATATTTTTGGGAACCCTACTATATATGAGATGAGACAGAGCTTCCAAATTTTGTAGATGTCTATCTCCTCTCCTCTCTTGTGTGTGTTATTAAATAATTTCTCTTTGCTTTCAAAATAGTGAGAAATATGGATTGAGCCTTGGATCGTGAAAATTTAAAAGCATATGTTTGAACGCGAAGTAAAATTAATTAACTGAAATAAAGTTAATTAGTTTTAAGAGGTTTTATGATTCTGAAGTTTAGGAAATCTGTTAAAATGTGGAGAGGAGTAGGATTATAATTTCTATATTATTTCACTCTCATCTTTTACAATTGTCCTAAACACCTATTTATACTACTTTTAGAGTCCTAATTCTAATAGGAGATACAATCCTATATATACATAATAATTCTTCTTTGACTAGGATTTTATTTTAACTATGTATTCTACTTTCCTACTTAATTAAGGAGTCTTCCTAAAATACGAAGCTAACATTAGGAAACAAGTATTTTCTTGCAAACTCGGTCCGCTCCATCGGTCTAGATCCGTTTCACTCGGTCCGATCCATGTCGCTCCACCATATTCTCCAACTCCCCCCCTCAAGTTGGAGGATCTACAACGTAGATACCCAACTTGCCAAATAAAAATTAAAACGTTTTAAAAAAAATTCTTTCACTTCGACATGCGACATCTGCGTCAAGTTCTTCCTTTTTCGTGTTGCAGTTCAAGCAACCTCGGGTTCGTCTTTTTTTTTTTTTCAACAACAACAAAAATTTGTTCCAATATCTGAAGAGTCATCTACATCAGGTCTTCTTTCTTCAATTCTGTGCACAATTTGTGCTCGCACATATCTTCTTTTTCTTCAATCTCCCTTTTTAGAGTGAACGACACTCGATCATCGTTTTTATAGTGAACGACACTCAATCATCGTTTTTATAGTGGACGACACTCGATTATCGTTTTTATAGTGGACGACACTCGATTATCGTTTTTATAGTGAACGACACTCAATCATCGTTTTTATAGTGGACGACACTCGATTATCGTTTTTATAGTGGACGACACTCGATTATCGTTTTTATAGTGAACGACACTCAATCATCGTTTTTATAGTGGACGACACTCAATCATCGTTTTTATAGTGAACGACACTCGATTATCGTTTTTATAGTGGACGACACTCGATTATCGTTTTTATAGTGAACGACACTCAATCAATGTTTTTATAGTGAACGACACTCAATTTTTTTTTTTTTCAAGGGATAGTGAAGTTGGTATAATCAAAGGGATAAAGCAACAATCGGAACCCTAGGTTTTAGGAATTCGTTGCGGAAGCGAATTGGGTAATCATGGAGGAGACATTAAAGATAAAAAATTTTAAGAAAGAAAAAAAAAAAAAATTCGAAGGGGAAAAATTTGAGCCGAGGGGGTTTAATTACAAAAGAAAAAAATTGGGTCGTAAGGTTTATTGGTGGATGGCTGTCAACCGGGAGATTGCTTCTGTTTTACCATTCTGGTCATGGTTCACGGCAAAGGCACTCATATTGGTGATGGAAGGCTAGAGCGAGAAAGATTTGGAACAACACGATCTGTGCCTAGTGATGAGGATTAGAAGAAGGCTAGGCATGCTAGGTTTGCACCAGTTCTAGTACTATTATTGATTCGGCGGAAGAACGAGAAAAAAGAAAGCAAGGGCACTCGGGTTCTCAGAATCGCAAGTTAATGGCAAAGGAACTATGACGGTGATGTGGTTTGGGGCGGCTTAGGGTTTTGCCGCTAGGGTTTTGGCGGAGAAGTCCTTCTATGGATCTTAGCTCTGATACCATGTTAAAATGTGGAGAGGAGTAGGATTATAATTTCTATATTATTTCACTCTCATCTTTTACAATTGTCCTAAACACCTATTTATACTACTTTTAGAGTCCTAATTCTAATAGGAGATACAATCCTATATATACATAATAATCCTTCTTTGACTAGGATTTTATTTTAGCTATGTATTCTACTTTCCTACTTAATTAAGGAGTCTTCCTAAAATACGAAGCTAACATTAGGAAACAAGTATTTTCTTGCAAACTCGGTCCGCTCCATCGGTCTAGATCCGTTTCACTCGGTCCGATCCATGTCGCTCCACCATATTCTCCAACTTATCTTTGATCATTATGTTATAGACCCATCGCAACTTGCGGAGGCTGAGATGAATGATAGTGAGGGAAGCAATGGCGCTCAATCTATCATTCGTGTAACACATGCAAGTATAATTTTTCATTTTGGGACAGGCCTATCTGATTGACGTGAAATTTTCTTTGACAACGTTGTGTGTTCTACCCCAACAATCAATATTTTAGTTCACAAATGAAATTCAACCTCTCACCCAACAGCATGATAACCTTATAAATTAGCTAAAATCTGGGGAGAAACGCGTTTCTCCGTCGTTTATGGAGAAACGGGGCAACGTTTGTCGCGCGACATACTTAGCCACAACAACTGGATATCACTTTCATCAGTTATGGATATCCAGAACATTGAATATGGATATCCAGAAGCTTTGGAAATGATATCCAGAAAAAATATTTGGTTTCTGGATATCCTTTCCAAAGCTTCTGGATATCCATATTCAATGTTCTGGATATCCAGAAGCTTTGGAAAGGATATCCAGAAAAAAATATTTGGTTTCTGGATATCATTTCCAAAGCTTCTGGATATCCATATTCAATGTTCTGGATATCCAGAAGCTTTGGAAAGGATATTCAGAAACTGGCTAAGTATGTCGCGCGACAAAAGGTGCCCCGTTTCTCCATACGTGACGAAGAAACGCGTTTCTCCCCGGACCGACTCTATAAATTATCATGATTTAAACTAGCTCTAACACATAACATAGTACATATTTGTTGGCCAAAAAGAAGTGGTATCAAAACAAAATTTAAATTTTCTCCAATACCTCTAAATCGACATTTTTATGGCTAATATTTATATCTCCAATACCCAAAGAGTGAAGATATAACATATTTTTACTCATAATTGATTTTTTTATTATTAACTTTGTGATATAGTTACATAGTTACTATGGAGCTACTATACCATTATAAAATACAATATCATGTAATTTCTTTGCCCCTACTAAGTCATGCTATTTATGTGTTACTCATGAAAATGCATGAAAGTAAAGACGCCTTACAAAAATAGAAAGTGTGATTAAAAAAACAAATACAAAAAAATTCTTCCTCTATCTCAAAAGTATTACTTTTTCCATCCCAAAATAAATGACAATTTTTTTTTTCAATTTTTCTCTAATTAATTAAAATTAAGAGCAAATTAAAATTTAATTTGTACATTTATTTCGGGACGAATAGTGCCTTGTTTAGAAAACGAGCCCAATTTATACTCCATGAGCTTAAAAAAATTCGATTGGAGATAAATTCATGAAAAAAAAAGTGGTATTTCTTTATAATTTTATTTAGCATTTAAAAAATGGTTATTTGTAAAGATATTTATGAGAAAATTACGTTCTATTCCCTCTATATAACTTAATTTACGTCGTAAACAACAAGTTAGCATTTTTACCTCCTATTTTTAAGCCACAAAATAATTAAACATATATTCATCTAACCCAAAATAAACACCCCCTCTCAAATCACGCGCACACAAAAAAACACGCTCCTCCCCTTTCTCTCTACTTTCTCTCTACCCTCTCTCCGATCACTTCTTACTCCGGCGATCTCTATCCTCCGACAACCTCACTCCTCCCAAATTTCGACGATCTCTCGCCTCTCAAACTCCGGCGATCGTCTCCCATATTCCTCTCTCGCTCTCTCTCTCTCTACTTTTTTTCTAAAATACTTCTCCCACTTATGGTCACCCAAAACTCCAGAAACCCCTCCCGGCCTTCGGCCTCCCTCTCCCCTTCACACCTCCGGTCGTCTCCTCCCCCTCCTCCGACCATCAACAATCAGGCCACCTACTTGTCCGACCAGATCTGGAAAATCCGGTAGCTACGTTGGCTCTGTTCATCTCTCTACCTCCGACCATTTTTCCAGTATAGCTTCTTTGTATCATGATTTTTTGTAAGGGAGGGGAGCGGATGGGGTTATCAGAGATTGTGGTTCTAGTTTTAGATCTAACGTTGAGATTTAATGTGACCACTAGAGCATTGACAGGAGATGGCAGAGGTTGTTGGCTTTATGTAATGCTAAGGCTAATATTGAGTAGTGCATCACCTGAACTTCATATTGGTTTTGATTTACAATATGGTTTGATTTTCAAATTGGTTAGTGTACTTCTGGTCAGACTTAGACTTGAAAGAGTATGACCAGTAGGTGTTGGCTTTGTAACTTGGACTCAATTAAATATTTGTTAGGTGTTATGTTGCTTTGGGAAACATAATATTTTTCATAAAACATTGTACATAAATGTTGTTGTTTTTCTAGGATATCCATTTGACACAAAATGAATACTTATTTTACATTTAAGAATTATTTTTAAAATGTCAATTTTGAATAGAAAAAAATGCATAAATACTTTTGTTTTTCACATTAAAAAAAAACAAAAATCACATTTAAACTTTTAATTTTGCTAATATATAGTATTGACCTATAAAAAACAAATTGGTTAAAATTTATTTTGAGACGAAGTGTATGTGTTTCATGTTTGATTTTTCTTGTTCATGTTGAAAAAATGGTACAAATTTTCTTGTTCATTTTGGGATGGAGTATACATGTTTTTTTTTTCTTTCTTATGCATTTTAAAAAAATGTTGTTGTTTGGTCGTGAGAGTTGATAGTGTTCTTAATAGTTTAGTTGACAACAGAGGACTTACTGATAAGTTATCAGTTGTTTGGGCACCGGAGTTGGCGATCGCCGGAGTTGATCATGTTCTTAGTAGTTTAGTTGACAACTGAGAACTTACTGATAAGTTCTCAGTAGTTTTGTCGTCGAAGTTGGTGGTCGCCGGAGTTGATCGTGTTCTTAGCAGTTTAGTTAACAACTGAGAGCTTACCGATAAGTTAAGTTCTCAGTTGTTAGACGTCGGAGATGGTGGTCGCCGGAATTGATCGTGTTCTAAGTAGTTTAGTTGACAGCTGAGAACTTACTGATAAGTTAAGTTCTCAGTTGTTATGTCGCCAGAGTTGGTGGTCGTTGGAGTTGATCGTATTATTAGTAATTTAGTTGACAACTGGGAATTTACTGATAAGTTAAGTTCTCAGTTGTTTGGTCGTCGGAGTTGATCGTGTTTTTAGTAGTTTAGTTGACAACTAAGAACTTACTGATAAGTTCTCAGTTGTTTGGTCGCTGGAGTTGGTGATTGCCGGAGTTGATTGTGTTATTAGTGGAGACAACTGAGAACTTATTAATAAGTTAAGTTCTCAGTTGTTTGGTCGCCTGAGAGGTCGTCGGAGTTGGTGGTCACCGAAGTTGATCGTGTTATTAGTAGTTTAGTTGACAACTGAGAACTTATTAATTTGTTCTCAGTTTTTTGGTCGTCGGAGTTGTTGATCGCCGGAGTTAATCGTGTTTTTAGTGTAGATAACTGAGAACTTACTGATAAGTTAAGTTCTCAGTTGTTTGGTCGACGAAGTTGGTGATCGTCGGTGTTAATTGTGTTCATAGTAGTTTAGTTGACAACTAAGAACATACTGATAAGTTAAGTTCTCAGTTGTTTGGTCGCCGGAGAGGTCACCGGAGTTGGTGGTTGCCGGAGTTGGTGGTCGCCGGAGTTGATCGTGTTCTTAGTAGTTTAGTTGATAACTGGGATACTGATAAGTTAATTTCTCAGTTGTTTGGTCGCCGGAGAATTCACCGGCATAAAAAAAAGAAAAAAAGGCCGCCGGTGTTGTTGACGGGAGAAAATGGGCAGGGGTGAATTAAGGTGATGGTGGTTGGAGAGAAAATAAATTGATAAACATGGTGGATTTAGGAAAATGATGGGAGGGTGAACTTAGTAAAATGAAAAGAAGAGTATACTTATCAAGCTAGGGATTATATGATTAGATGAAATATTATCCCCCTATTTAAATCCCGACCAGTTTTTAATCGTGAAAAAATGAACTTAAAAAAATCCCTACTTAAGAGAAATTCATGAGTAAGTGGTATTTTTTTAAACCTACTTCGACTAGCTAATTATTGATGTTTTATGATAACAATTTCGATCTCGAACAAAATCCTTCTTTCAAAAATAATAATAATATTAATAAGTTCTTAAATAGATAGTTCTGGGCATTTCTATAACCTAATTTTGCTAATTAATCTAGCAAGCCCATATTTCCAAAATTGGGTCCAAATATGTTATATAGTCTAGAAGCCCAATCCAGCAATCCTAGTCCAGCCCAAATCTAATCTCTTAATTGAAAAACCCTAACTATATTACTCGTTAAACTATCCCTTTTTCTCCTCCATTTTCCGTCCTTCAGTTCTTCCCCACTGCCCTAGCCCCCGCCGGCGAAAATGCCTCCCAAATTTGATTCGTCACAGGTCGTCGACGTTTACCCACGGAATTTCTGTGGGAAAAAAAGTTGAATTTTTTAAAATTTGACCTTTTTCAATCCGTAGGTAATAAATTTATTTCCGTGGGTAATATTGACGGAATATTTCGTGGATAATTTTTCGTGAGTAATCTGACAGATTCTAATAGTGATGCAAGTAGAACTTTTCATCTTGGGGCATGCCTATCGAATTGGCGTGGAATTTTCTTTGAAAACGTTCTATGTTCTACCCCAACAATCAATATTTCAATTCACAAAATTTACCCTCACCTAACGGCATGATAACCTTATACATTATCATGATTTAAACTAGCTCTAACACATAATATAGTACTCCCTCCGTCTCAAAATGATTGTCCCACTTTTTTTGCATTTATTACGAAGAAACTTTGAATAATAATTTTAGGTTGATTTAATTATACAAATGAAGATCTAAAACTTGCAATTAATAGTATTATTGATAGTGTATCAATAATGAGTTTTAGATTTTCATTTGTATAGTTAAATAAACCTAAAATTATTGTTCAAAGTTCCTTCGTAATAAAAGCAAAAAAAGTGGGACAATCATTTTGAGACAGAAGGGAGTACATATTTGTTGGCCAAAAAGAAGTGATATCAAAACAAAATTTAAATTTTCTCCAATACCTCTAAATCTACATTTTTGATGGCTAATATTTATATCCGAAGAGTGAAGATATAACATTTTTTTTTTTACTCATAACTGATTTTTTATTATTAACTTTGTGATATAGTTACATAGTTACTACGGGGCTACTATACCATTATAAAACGCAATATCATGTAATTTCTTTGCTCCTACTAAGTCATGCTATTTATGTATTACTCATGAAAATGCATGAAAGTAAAGACGCCTTACAAAAATAGAAAGTGTGATTAAAAAAACAAATACAAAAAATTCTTCCTCTATCTCAAAAGTATTACTTTTTTCATCTCAAAATAAATGTCAATTTTTTTTTCAATTTTTCTCTAATTAATTAAAATTAAGAGCAAATTAAAATTTAGTTTGTACATTTATTTCGGGAGGAAGAGTGCCTTGTTTAGAAAACGAGCCCAATTTCTACTCCTTGAGCTTTAAAAGGATTTTAATTAGCATTTAAAAATTGGTTATTAGTAAAGATATTTAAACCCATACCAGTTTTTAATCGGGAAAAAATAAACTTAAAAATCCCTACTTAAGAGAAATTCATGAGTAAGTGGTACTCCCTCCCCGTCCCACTCGAAGTGTCTCAACTTTTCTTTTTGAGCGTCCCATTTAAAGTGTCTCAATCTCAAAATGGAAAGTTTTTATTATTTTTATACTCTTTCTATCCCACTCATTCTCTCTCCTACTTTATTTTTACACTCACAACATTCTCTCTCCTAACTATTCCTCCCACTCATTCTCTTTCCTATTTAATTTTTCATACTCACAACATTTAACCTTTTTCTCTATCTTACCTCACTTTCCTTAATTCCCGCGCCGATCTCATTTTGAGACACTTCAAACGGGGCGGAGGGAGTATTTTTTTTAATATACTTTGACTAGCTAATTATTGATGTTTTATGATAACAATTCCGGTCTCGAAAAATCGAAATCCTTATTTCAAAAATAAATAATTCGTACAAAGAATAAAATCCTTAAATCCAAATAAATGTTTTTTATAATAATAATAATAATAATAATTATTATTATTATAATTATAATAATAACAATAATAATAATAGTAATAAGTTCTTAAATAGTTAGTTCTGGGCTTTTCTATAACCTAATTTTTCTGATTAATCTAGCAAGCCCATATTTCCAAAATTGGGTTCAAATCAGTTATATAGTTTAGAAGCCCAGCCCAACAATCCAAGTCCAGCCCAAATCTAATCTCTTAATTGAAAAACCCTAACTATATTACTCGTTATCCCTCTTTCTCCTCCCTTTGCCGTCCTTCAGTTCTTTGCCCTAGCTCCCCGCCGCCGAAAATGCCTCCCAAATTTGATCCGTCACAGGTCGTCGACGTGTATGTTCGGGTTACCGGAGGTGAAGTTGGTGCCGCCAGTTCTCTCGCTCCCAAAATCGGTCCGCTCGGTCTCTCTCCCAAGAAGATCGGAGAAGACATTGCTAAAGAGACCGCTAAGGACTGGAAGGGCCTCCGTGTCACCGTTAAGCTCACCGTTCAGAACCGTCAGGCGAAGGTCTCCGTCGTCCCCTCCGCCGCCGCTCTGGTCATCAAGGCACTCAAGGAGCCGGAGCGTGACAGGAAGAAGACGAAGAACATTAAGCACAGTGGTAACATCTCGCTCGACGACGTCATTGAGATTGCTAAGATTATGCGGTCAAGGTCTATGGCGAAGGAGTTGACCGGGACGGTGAAGGAGATCCTCGGGACGTGTGTTTCGGTTGGATGTACTGTTGATGGGAAGGACCCGAAGGATTTGCAGACGGAGATTGCTGATGGTGATGTTGAGATTCCTCAGGATTAAGCTGTTAGGGTTTGTTTGTTTTCTCTCCTTCCATTTGAAAAATCTGTTTCTTATTTTTATCGGTTTTGGATTTTCTGCTGAATTTTGTTGGAATTTTAGTTTCTCATACATGTCTCCGGTATTTTTGATTATCTATCTATGATCTTGATTGAGTAATATACTTGATTATGGAGTTATAATTAATTAGTTTAAGAAATACTCCTTTCCTCCCATAGCAAATTTCTAAAATTTGAATGAAATAGATGTGAATGATAGGGCTATTATTGGTGATTATTAGAGGGAGAGTAATGGGAAGAAAATATATCACCAAATTGTTTGAAAAGTGAATTGGGAACATCTTTATGTGACGAAGCTAACATTTTAAGCTGGATTTGATAGTGTGATTGGTTTGGTCGCGCATATTTGAAAGCTGCTTTAAACTTGCAATGTAGGAGTGTTGTAGTTGTTTCTACTCAACTTATTAATATGAGATTAGTGTTGTAGAATTTTGTTTGTTGATGCATAGGTCTTTGTAGAAAGTTTGTTCATTTTTTTTCTTTTCCATCCGACCTGTTGGATTGTTCATTTGGCTTTTATTTGGTAAGATTATATGTTGTTCAAATTACTGAATTCAAACAGCAATATGTTTAGTACTCTGGTTTTGACATACTCACGATTCAAGAACCTCTTTAGTGATGTTTATATGATCCATTGCATTGAAATACTTGAAGATATCAGTAAGCTCTGATACCCTTCATGTCCATCACAAATGTTGTGTTTCCGTTTAGGCTCTGCCCTAAATAATTGTTTCTTTTCTAAAGAATGAAATAATCTTAGTGCATTTTACTGTGGTACAAGCGAAGCCACTTTCTTTAAAAAGTTTGACAAGTCAACTTTTACACTTATTATGTGACGGATGGAGTATATTTAACCATCTGAAAATAGAGTACTACAATTGCAACAAATTGCTTATATCCCTTGGGAATGTGTCCTGCTTTTGAGTTATTGCCACACTTGTGGAGGCCATTGCAAGGACTAGGGCAAATGGTCAATTGCGGGTATGTGTCCAGAGGCCGTAACGGGCTTGGGAGCAATTTCGCTGACTCATTATATTATAGTGAAAGAGTAGTTTGCTGTCTTTAATATTCATTATTTTGGTGGTACATGTGCATTTGATTGTTCTTGAAGCATTTACTAGTGATCTCATTTCTAACATGTAAGGTGAAAATCCATAATTTCATTGAGGAGGTGCATTTATTATCAGACATTTCCTTTCTGGGTATCTTATCAGCTAAATTTGTGAATGTTATGTGAATATTCCATTTAGACGCGTTAAATATGCCGTGTTTATGACCAAGATTAGTTAAATATGCCGTGTTTATCTCCCTAGTGTTAAATATACAGTGTTTATCTCCCTAGTGTTAAATATACAGTGTTTGTTCATCTTTTGGAATACAATAAACTGTCATGGTTGTAGACTAATAGTCTAATAGTATACACAATGTTCATATGCGCCAGTGTTTGTAATTTGTCAGCCTACTTGATTTAGAACCTTGATCATTTCTGGACATCCATTGTGGGCGGGTGGTTGTTCCGCGTTTTAGTTTTTGGTGATCAATAATATAATTTGCATCTATAATCTGCCACTGTAAGTCACTCAATTTCACGGATCGTGAAGGACTCTTCTGGATAGATTCATTGTTTTCAAAATAAAATTTCTAGGAAGCGAGAAAAACGAATGTGAACGAGTCAGTTTTGTTCGGTAACAACTTATAGGAGAGTTCAGTTTTGTTCGGTAACAACTTATAGGAGAGAGTTCAGTATTTCTCAGTTCCATGATTTGAATTGTAATTAGTACTAGTACTTCCCTAATTGTAATTAGTACTAGTACTTCCCTCCCAGTGCCCAGACATGATGACAGTACGACATAAATATAGTGTGATTGAGATCAAACTCTCAAAATGCATTAGTCTAGTATCTTTCATCAAATTGTAAACTCTTAAAATTTCCATTTGATTGCAAGAACGACAATATTAATGATCCATTACATGTTCCTGATTTTTAATTGAACATTTCAAAAATAAATCTGTCTCTTAGGTATTTGTTACAAAAAGAAAAATAGAAAGTAAAATCACATTTCACATTATAGCCAAAATAAGATTGACAAAATACAATTTTTTTTTATTATAACCAAACAGAAAATTATAAGAAAGTATGATTTCATTTAACTAAAATTAATCAAATTACATAATTTCAACCCCACCCACTTTCCTCTTTCCCCTCACCTCCCTTATCCCACCCTCTTTCATGTAACCTCAAACCCGCTCACTATTCTTTTGAGTTGCATTTTTCCAAACTTTCAATACTATTATAGAGAAATCATGATCTAAAATGATACATTATCGAAAATAAAATCTTGATCAAGTATATCAATTATTCTGAGTGTCTGTAATAACAAAGCTAAGTAAAGACATGGAAACAAATTGCAAATATTCTTGAATAACAATAGCAAGCTCACCTTATAAGATATCTCCCCAAATTTTTCAGCACTTTCAAGAAAGTCTGACTTGGTGAATAAAAGTACTCGTTCCAAAGCTGAAATATATGTTACTTATTGCATGAAAATATCACATCCGGCCTTAAATGAGATTGAGTTGGTGTCCCATGACTGAAAAGAAAATGCTTATTAGATAATATTATAACATTATGCAAATTATGTGCACTAAATTTGATTATACTTACAAAAGTTTTCAGAGTTGTAGAAGAATCGAATTAGTAACCTCTTCAATCTGTTTCATCAACCACTTCCCAATCCCACCCCTCTTCCATTCAAAACACTCACTCCAACTATTACTCTGTAACCCATCCAACCCTACACTCTTTTATTCATTTTTAACCTAAAAAAACAACAACACACATTCACCCTCGTATTCTTATTCAACATATACAGTCTCCAAAATAAAAAGACAACTAATCATAGGCATGACTGCAATTGACGTATAGTATTCTTTTTTTTTCTCAATTTTGTTTGTTCGTGTATCTGTAAGGTTTTTTATAGATATGTTTAGAGGCATTTACCTTTGTTCTTGGCTCTCAAAGTTGTTGCTTCTTGTTTATGTTTCCCTTTTGTTCTACTTAATTTACCTAATTGTTAAGCAAATTGAGGAATTTTGAAAAGGACGAAAATGAAACACAAAACACTTTCAGATTGATCAACAATGAAAACAGAAAGAACAGAAACTAAGCTTCGATAGATGTCTGGTCAACGACAGTTTTCCATAGTTAGTTTTCTTCTCGGGCAATCTTTTTTTTTAAGGTGTGGCAGTTGGATGGGAGTGGGAAGATCCGGACCCTTTTTTGTCTTTTCCCAAATCGATACCAGTCACTCTATGTGTGGCGTTTATTCCTGATGTGTATTATAATCTATAGTATAAATGAGGCCTCCCCAATGAACAGTTCCGGGGGGCGAATTTCCCATTTTGCCCTCACTATTTTGTCCCTTTCCCATTTTGCCCTTAATTTTTTTTTTAAATTAAAAAAAAAAAAGGGCCCGAACACGGGCTTAATTAAAAAAAAAACAAAATAAAAACGTGTCCTCGGACACGGGCTTAGGCTAGTATATACTCCCTCCGTCCCACAATTGTGTAAACTTTTTGGCCCGGCACGGAGATTAAGGTAAAAAGTGATAAAGGTAATGTGTTGTGAGTGTAAAAGTAAAATAGGAGAGAGAATGAGTGGAGAGAATAGTAAATTTAAAAAATGTTGTGAGTAGAGAGAAGTGAGTCCTATTTCAATTTTGGGAAAGTATAGATTATTGTGGGACGCCCAAAAGAGAAATTTTTAGGTATTATTGTGGGACGGAGGGAGTATATAAAAGGAAAAAAACTCAAAATCGATTTACAATGGGCTTGAAATCCGGCCAATTATTTTGAAGAAAAATAATCATAAATCATTAATAGAGTAATAAATATAGAATTAATATTCACTATTTCGTTAATAATAAAACACTAATCTGTTGGTTCCTATTCAACGACATTGGCAGCTACGAAACCTTCGGCTTCAACTCTTCTAGCTAGTTCTTCCTGTGCTTGGACAAAAACATATATCAACCACATTTAATTAACTATAATTGATGCATTATATTCGATATATTTTAAAAAAAACATATTGCTTCAGCAACAAAAATTGGATCATCCCATATATCTTCATACGTCAACTGTGGTGGAGTCATTTGTGAATCAGTTGGAGCTTCAGTATCTTGCAAATCTTCTGTCGAACGTGGGGAAACCTATTTAAAACATGCATTAGATCAATATATACACATACTCCCTCCGTCCCACAATAAGTGACACAGTTACTGTTCCGCACGGGAATTAAGAAAAAAGTGAAAAGATTGATGTGTTGTGAGTGTAGATAGTTGAGTAGGAGAGAGAATGAGTGGAGAGAATAGTAAATTATAATGGTGTTGTGAGTATTAAAATAATGTAGGAGAGAGAATGAGTGGAGGAAATAGTAAAGATTCTTTGCCATTTTAGGAAGTGTGACTTATCAGTGGGACGCCCAAAATAGCAAAGTGTGTCACTTGTTGTGGGACGGAGGGAGTATATAGTTATGAGTCAAGGACTCTTAAACCCATAGTCCAGATTAATAAGCCATTTTAACCCATTCGAGATGAAAATCCCACTAAACCCCAACCTTAACGGACCATAAGCGCTGTTAATTTTTCTTGATCTCGCTAGACTGTATCCATGTCTTTATTTGGTCTCTATACCTCTATAACTTCTTGATCTCCTTCTTCAAATCCGCCTCAAACTTTTCCTTCTGGTTCGCATTATCAGTGTCATACACCTGATTGTGAGCAAACAAGCGGAGTAAGTTAACCAACAGTGCACATAACTGAAACACGCACACACAAATCGACGCCCTCTTGTACTTTCTTCAAAACTCGATCGATTTCACCCTGTAGCTTTCGACTTGCTCCCATTGCGAAACTGAATACGAACAACTACTTAGGAAATTATGATGAATGATCATCCAAAACCCTAGCGGGCTACCAATTTCAATTTCAATTTCAATTTCAATTTCAACTTCAACTTCAACTACAAATAGGATTGGGTTTGTTAGGGTTTGTTAGGGTTTTTTTCTATCTTGGTTCAAACAAATCAATTATGTACCAATTTTGAACCTAAATTTGATTTTAATTAAGGTATCAGACCTAATTTTTTTAATTTTTTTTTTGAATTTGTTTGTTTGAAATAGATGTTGAATTTTGTTATTATTTGTTAATGTGGTTAAGGACCTGTTCCAGGTCCTATAACCCTTGCTATAGGACCTGTTCTAGTGTGATTATAATTTCTAGGTTACTTGCTTCATATTGTTTGTGTTTGATAATGTGGCAAATAATCTATTACATGTCCTATAACCATTGCTATAGGAGCTGAAATAGTGTTCTTTTAATTTCGAGGTCACTTGCTTTATTTTGGTCCTATAGCAATTGGTATAGGACATGTCAATATCATATACAAAGCTATAAGCCCTTTAATTGGTCCTATAGCAACTGGTATAGGACCTGGCAACATCATATACAAAGCAATAAGACCTTTGAATGGTCCCATAGCAATTGGTATAGGACATGTCAATATCATATACAAAGCTATAAGCCACTTAATTGGTCCTATAGCAACTGGTATAGGACCTGACAACATCATATACAAAGCTATAAGCCCCTTAGTTGGTCATATAGCAACTGGTATAGGACCTGGCAACATCATATACAAAGCTATAAGCCCTTTAATTGGTCCTATAGCAATTGGTATAGGACCTGACAACATCATATACAAAGCTCTAAGCCCTTTAATTGTTCCTATATCAATGGGTATAGGGCCTGACAACATCATATACAAAGCTATAAGCCCTTTAATTGGTCCTATAGCAATTGGTATAGGACCTGCCAACATCATATACAAAGCAATAAGAACTTTGAATGGTCCTATAGCAACTGGTATAGGACCTGGCAACATCATATACAAAGCTATAACCCCTTTAATTGGTCCTATAGCAATTGTTATAGGATCTGTCAATATCATATACAAAGCTATAAGCCCTTTAATTGGATGGAATGATAAAAATTGATTGTTGTTGAACAGTTTACTTGTATATTTGTTAAATGTTGGTTAAATATATTTTAAATATTTTTAAGGTCTCATAGTGGGTTTTTTGTTTGTGGTAAACGAAAAAGTAGAGGTCTTTTACTTGTTAGTTAGAAAAAATCAATTAACCAAAATTCTGAAATTAAAAGTTCTGATTGGTTTGTTTACCTGGAAACATAATATACACAACTATAAGATCTTTGAATGGTCCTATAGCAAATGGTATAAGACCTTTCAAAGGCATTATTGCTTTGTATATGATGTTGGGAGGTCCTATACCAATTGCTATAGGACCAATTAAAGGGCTAATAGCTATGTATATGATGTTGGCAGGTCCTATACCAATTAGTATAAGACCAATTAAAGGGCTAATAGCTATGTATATGAAGTTGGCAGCTCCTATACCAATTGCTATAGGACCAATTAAAGGGCTTATAGAGTTGTGTATGATGTTGACAGGTCCTATACCAATTAGTATATGACCAATTAAAGGACTAATAGCTATGTATATGAAGTTGGCAGCTCCTGTACCAATTGCTATAGGACCAATTAAAGGGCTTATAGAGTTGTGTATGATGTTGGCAGGTCCTATACCAATTACTATAGGACCAATTAGAGGCCTGTTACTACAGGAATAAGCCTGTTACAGTTCCTTCATACGTTGGTATAAAAAAAAACAATTAACAACAAATATATTAGGATATAGAAAAAATCAATTAACCAATACTCCCTCCGTCCCATAGAACATTGCCCGTTTACTATTGAGAACGGAAAATAAGGAATAATGTTATTAAAGTAGATGTTGTGAGTGGGAGGAGAGAGAATGAGTGGAGAGAATAGTAAATTATAATGGTGTTGTGAGTATTAAAATAATGTAGGAGAGAGAATGAGTGGAGAGAATAGTGATTTAAGGTTTCCTTTTTAGGAAAGTGGGACTTTAAAGAGGGACGCCCAAAATAGCAAAAGGGGTAATGTTCTATGGGACGGAGGGAGTATAATTTATTTTTAATTTATCCCTTAATTTTCAATTCATTCTAAATCAAAGTCTTAATTTTAATGTCCCTTCCTCCAATCCCTTTAGAAAATCACCGTTAGTACTACCACACCCACCATTACAGCCACCACCACCCACTATCAACGCCAAATCAACACACCACTTTCACAAATTCAAACCAATAATCTCAAAATCTCAGATCTAAGGAGAGAGAGAGAGAGAGAGAGAGAGAGAGAGAGAGAGAGAGAGAGGATACGACAATCCTAGCAATTGACACCGACTAGAAAAACAGAGGTATCACCATAAAAGGCGGCGTTGCTCATCGGAAGATGTAGGGTCGACCAAAGCCACCGTCGAATCAACTTGAACTTGCCGGTGGGGAGTGAATTTTGATGAAAAAAATTGCAGGTGACGATAAAGTGAGGTTTTTTTTTCCAAGCAATTAAGATGACTCTAAATGGGTGGGGAAGGGCTGTGGTGGAGAGAGAAGGGGGAGTGGAGGGGTGGGATTTGTGATTTTTCCTTTGTGGGTTTGTTTAGAAAGAGAAAAATTTGATAATGGTGAGAGGTAGTAGGGAAGAAGACGGCCGACGGGAATTAACGGCGTGCTAACTTCATTTTGACCGTTCATGGTATAATGGGGTTTAAAGGGATTTTAATTTGGAATAACAAAGGAGTCAGTCTTTTTTTATTTGGGCTGAGTTTTGATGGGATAAGATCTAGTCGTTGTGGTTAAAAAGGAATTTTTCCTATAGTTATATATAAATGTGTCATGTTATCGATATTAGATCCCGCCATTTAGTTAGTTAGTTATCCATCTCATTATGAATCTCTTAACTTTATTTTTTAAGTTAATTTAATTGAAATTTAACAGAAAAGTTACTAAAATTCATTTATTCATAAAATTTTAAATATTATTATTAATACAACAGTATTTTAAATTTTATAAAAATTAATTTTTTATTAGTTCTTGATCATCTATAGTATAAATCACAACATGCCACCTCAGCCATGTGAACACTACAATGAACAGTTCCAAATGGCAAATTTCCCATTTTGCCCTCACTAAGTTGTCCCTTTCCCATTTTGCCCTTTAAAAAAAAAACACGTGTCCTCGGACACGGGCTTTTACTAGTATTTAATATGAAACAGCTGAAGTATACTAATATCACGAAGAATAGAAATAGATTGTACAACAATATTTTAAATTTTATAAAAATTATATTTTTATTAGTTCTTGATCATATTTAATATGAAACAGCTAAAGTATAGTGATATCACGAAGAATAGAGAGAGATTGTGATTGATAGATTCAGGAATAATAAATTTTTTTATTTAAATTAAAAAAAAAAAAAACACGTGTCCTCGGACACGGGCTTTTACTAGTTTTTAATATGAAACAGCTGAAGTATACTAATATCACGAAGAATAGAAAGAGATTGTACAACAATATTTTAAATTTTATAAAAATTATTTTTTTATTAGTTCTTGATCATATTTAATATGAAACAGCTAAAGTATAGTGATATCACGAAGAATAGAGAGTGATTGTGATTGATAGATTCAGGGATAATTTTAGAAATCGCTTAATGAGAGTCGTTGGATTAAAGCATTGGTAATTAATCTTACGGTTAGACTTGAAAAAGAAAATAAATTATTAAATGACAGCCCTGGTATCGTAGCGGTTATGGATCGATCTCAATCGCTATTTGTCTAAAGTCAATAGGCGGTTATGAACTGAGGTATTGTGAGTGGTTAGGAGAGAGAAAATGAGATAGAAAATAGTAAGACGATAGTCGTTATAAATATTAAAAGTGAGTCTCATTAATAAATAAATATTATATACTTTCGTTCATAGAAAATGAGACTTATCAATAACACGCTATAGATGACAAAGTGGGTAAGATTATTTGAAATAGAAGTAGAGGGAGTATTGAGTTAAATTAAGGTCAAAATATGCATTTTGGCTAACGAAAGTTAGTCATGGAACTAACTTCGGGTAATATGTCATGTGAAATGATCAAATTGTCCCTTAAAAAAAAGATGTCCATGATATATGACTAGGAAATATAACATCATATTTTTTTTTATTTGCAACAGATTATAAAAATAAATAATCCCTCCGTCTCGAAAAATTTAGATCACTTTGACTTTAATGGTCAACTCAATCGAATTTTGATCGTAATTTTATGAAAATTTAGATATTTTTATTCAATTATAAAAATTGTTATTGTTTCACCATTAGAAATACTATCAATAACAATTTTTAGAATTTCATGAAAATATCTATATTTTTCTATAAAATTATTAATATTTTTTTTTTATATAAAAATATTATTAGCGTATCATTATGTTTTGACATGTATATCATTATTATGGGTCTGTATCTGTATGTTCATGTATCTGTATTAGTATGTTCATGTATCTGTTTTAGTATGTTCATGTATAGGTAGGTAAATCATCTAGTCCAATGAGGACCCTTGTAATTTGTATATAAACATCAGATATGTAATGTAACAGGAGGGACGTTCTTCAATATTCTTCATGGTATCAGAGCAATAATCCTAAAAAAAAAAAAAAAACGTCTTGCCCTCCGCCTCTCTCTTTCTTCTTCGTCTTCCTGTTCTCATGGCCCCTTCCTCCCCTTCTCCTCTTCATCCGGCCCTCACAGTGGGTAATATCAAGAACTATATTTCTCTTGTTCTTGACATTGAGACAGGCAAATATGCGGCTTGGGCAGAATTATTCCAAATTCATTGTCGTGTTTTCGAGGTGATTAATCATATAATCCCTGATGACAAAGGCAAAGCTGAGGAAGTTGATCCAAAATTGTGGTCTCGCCTTGATGCCCTGGTTCTTCAATGGATCTACGGAACCATCTCCAGCGACTTAAAGGAGACAATTCTTGAGCCTGGTGCCACGGCTCAGAAAGCATGGGAACACCTTCAAGGGATTTTTCAAGATAACAAGCATTCGAGGGCTGTTTATCTTGAGAATCAGTTTTCTCATGTCATGTTGGATGACTATCCAGGTGTTTCGGCCTACTGTAAAGCCTTGAAGGCTCTCGCTGATCAGTTGGATAACATTGGCTCTCCGGTGACAAATCATCGCATGGTGCTTCAGACGATTGCTGGTCTGAATGAAAGTTATGACAGTGTTGCAACACTTATTCAGCAAAGTGACCCTCTTCCCTCATTCTTCCAGGTCCGTTCCAAATTGATTATGGAAGAAACCCGCAAAGCCAAGCCGACACATATGGCCTCTATAGTTGCTGGATCTGCTCTTCTAGCGAATGCACATAATGGTGGTGATGCGGCAGAGATTGGTTCTGGGCAGTCTCGATCTGGAAATAATGGCACTAATGGTGGCAATCGAGGCTCTAATGGACGTGGGCGTAAGACTAATGGACAGAATTATGGGAACACCGGTGGTGGACAAGGCAGCAGAAATAAGGGTAAGAATCAGAATCAAGAAGGCCGTGGGCGAGGGCGTAGCAACAACCAGCAGCAGTCCGTTCCTCCTAGATCTTGGCAGCCTCCTCCACCCTATTGGCAGTACCCAACAGGCGGCTGGACACAACCTGGATGGGCTACCCCGCCATGCCCATACCCCACTGCCTCGTGGACTCGCCCTCCAAGCTCTTCCTCATCTGGTATATTAGGTCAGCGACCTGCTCAGGCTTATCATGGTTCAGCATCAGGGAATCCATCATATGCACCTACGGATGTGGAGCAGGCTATGCATACTATGTCACTACATGCTCCTCCTGATGACGCCGTATACATGGATACCGGAGCCACTGCACACATGACTGCGACGTCAGGTACACTCTCGTCTTATTTTGATCTGAGCAACGCCCATAAATCTATCATTGTTGGTGATGGTACACATATTCCTGTCCTAGGGTTTGGACAACGCAATTTGTCACCTCCTCACCCTCCCCTAAAATTATCCAATGTTCTTCACTCTCCTAAATTAATCAAAAACTTAGTGTCTGTCCGTCGTTTCACTACTGATAATAATGTCACTGTTGAATTTGATCCTTTTGGGTTTTCTGTGAAGGATATTCAGACGGGGGTTCTCATCATGAGATGTGATAGTAGCGGAGATCTTTATCCAATTACCATTCCTTCGTCTTCATCAGCATTTTCAGCTCTTAGCCCTAGTTTATGGCACAATCGTCTAGGTCATCCGGGAGCACCTGTGTTCCGCTCTCTTTTGAATAATAAAGTTATTGATTGTAAGACTTCAAAATTGAATGGTATTTGTGAGTCATGTGTTTTGGGTAAACATGTCAAGTTGCCATTTCATCCGTCTACATCATGCACTATTTTTCCTTTTGATATTGTGCACAGTGATTTATGGACATCCCCCATTCTTAGTTCTGCGGGTCACAAATATTACCTTCTCTTTCTTGATGATTTTACGAATTTTGTGTGGACATTTCCTGTGGGAAAGAAATCACAAGTTCCATCTATATTTCTCTCATTCGGTAAATATGTGACCACACAATTTGAAAGACACATCAAATGTTTTCAGTATGACAATGGACGGGAATTTGATAATGAGCACTTTAAGTCCTTCTGTCAAAATCATGGTATGCGCTTTCGCCTCTCTTGCCCTCACACTTCTCCTCAAAACGGAAAAGCCGAGCGTAAACTCCGTACCATCAATAATTTAATTCGGACTCTCCTTGCTCATTCTTCTATGCCTCCGTCCTTTTGGCATCATGCTTTGGATATGGCAACATACTTACTTAATATCCTTCCTAACAAAGGTCGTCAAAATCAATCTCCAACTCAAGGTTTATTTTTTCGTAAACCATCCTATGACCATCTCCGTGTCTTCGGATGCCTTTGTTATCCTCTCTTCCCATCCACATCTATAAACAAATTACGAGGCTCGATCCACTCCATGTGTTTTCTTGGGGTATCCACAAAATCATCGGGGTTATAAGTGTTTTGATCTCTCATCAAATAAAATTATCATATCTCGACATGTAATATTTGATGAAAAGTCCTTTCCTTTTGCCCAAATACAACCATCTCAACCTCCAGATTACTCATTTTTAGACCAGCCCATCCATCCTTGGGTACACCAAATGGTGCCGCCACTACCCCGTCTCGGCCCAATCCGCGAGACCAGCCCATCTTCTTCTTCTGGCCAAACTTCAATGTCTATCCCAACTACTCCTTCTGGCGCCCCACTGGCCCAGAATTCCTCTAGTCAGCCTCTGGTTTCTTCGGACCAACAACCACTGGGCTCCTCTACCTCCCAGCCACCTCGGCAAACACCTGACTCGGCCAATCTTGGGCCACTCTTGGATCAGGCCTCATCATCTCCTGCTCTCCCTACTATTCCAGAACAGCCTGTGGCACCTCACCGATCCATGTCTACTAGGAGTATGAGTGGAGTCTTTAAACCGAAACGTTTATTTAATTTAATGTCTTTGGTTTTCCCTTCCCCACTTCCTTCTAATCCCAAAGTTGCGTTGTCTGACCCTAACTGGAAACAAGCTATGATGGACGAATTTGATGCTCTTATTAAAAATAAGACGTGGGTATTAGTACCTCGTCCATCTAACATTAATATTATTCGTAGTATGTGGATTTTCTCTCATAAAAGGAAATCTGATGGGTCTTTTGAGCGTTATAAGGCTCGCCTTGTAGGTGATGGCAGGACCCAACAGGTTGGAGTGGATTGCACAGATACTTTTAGCCCGGTTGTTAAACCGGCTACCATTCGTACTGTTCTCAGTTTGGCTCTTTCCAAGTCATGGTCCATTCACCAGTTGGATGTGAAAAATGCATTTTTACATGGTGAATTACAGGAAACAGTATATATGCACCAGCCCATGGGGTTTCGAGACAAGTTGTACCCTGATCATGTGTGTCTTCTCAAGAAGTCTCTTTATGGTCTTAAGCAGGCTCCTCGGGCATGGTACAAACGTTTTGCAGATTATGTATCCACTATGGGGTTTATTCACAGTCAGTCAGATCATTCTCTATTTGTTTATAAATGTGGCAGTGACATTGCTTATCTTCTTCTTTATGTGGATGACATTATTCTTACTGCCTCGTCTGTCTCTCTTCGTCAGCATATCATGTCTACTCTGGCTTCGGAGTTTGCTATGAAGGATCTTGGTCCTTTGAATTACTTTTTGGGGATTGCAGTAACCCAAACATCGGACGGTCTATTCCTTAGTCAGCAAAAATATGCTGAAGATATTTTGGAACGGGCGGGTATGTCTTCGTGTAAACCCTCTCTAACTCCTGTTGACACGAAGGCAAAGCTCAGCAATTCAAATGGTACTCCTGTTGACGATCCATCCCATTACCATAGTTTGGCAGGTGCTTTACAATATCTAACATTTACTCGTCCGGATATTTCTTATGCTGTCCAACAGGTGTGTCTTCATATGCACGCTCCACGAAGTGATCATATGGCTGCTCTTAAGCGGATATTAAGATACGTTCGTGGGACTTTGGAGTTTGGGTTGCACCTTTATAAGTCACCTGTCTCTTCTCTCACGGCATTCACAGATGCCGATTGGGCAGGTTGTCCTAATACCCGTCGATCTACGTCCGGGTATTGTGTATTTTTGGGAGGAAATCTCTTGTCTTGGTCGTCCAAGCGACAAGCAACCTTGTCGCGATCTAGTGCTGGGGCTGAATATCGTGGGGTTGCTAATGTAGTAGCCGAAACATTGGCGAAATACATTACTTGAACTTCATGTTCCAATTTCGAGGGCTACACTAGTTTATTGTGATAATATTAGTGCCATTTACCTTTCCTAATCCGGTGCAACATCGCGTACCAAGCATATCGAATTGGACATTACGTTTGTTCGGGAAAAAGTTGCAAAAGGCCAAGTTCGAGTGCTTCATGTTCCATCTCGCCATCAGTTGGCAGATATTTTCACTAAAGGTCTTCCGCGCGTATTATTTGATGACTTTCGGGACAGTCTCTGCATTCGTCCTCCTCCAGCTTCGACTGCGGGGGTGTATTAGCGTATCATTATGTTTTGACATGTATATCATTATTATGGGTCTGTATCTGTATGTTCATGTATCTGTATTAGTATGTTCATGTATCTGTTTTAGTATGTTCATGTATAGGTAGGTAAATCATCTAGTCCAATGAGGACCCTTGTAATTTGTATATAAACATCAGATATGTAATGTAACAGGAGGGACGTTCTTCAATATTCTTCAAATATGTCAAAATTTGATTGAGTTGATTCTGCTAAATAAAGGGAGTGATCGGATCTACACACTTTTATTTTTAAAAAGTATATTACATAAGTAACCAAAATCCATGTCATTTAAATTGTAAATTGAGAGAAAGTCAGACAGTCAGTACACACAACCAGACCACTTGCTTGTTTTCTTTCCATTTACATTTGAATTGAAAATCTTGGTACACGCCAATTTCCAAATAATAGTTATGTATACTATTACTACATTATTATGCTCCCATCCCGTCCCACGTTAATGAAAAATTTTAGTCAAACTGATGTAACTTTAATCAATAATTTAAATAAAAAATTAGTTATTCTAATAAAAAAATAAATTTTTTATTATCTTTTCATTTACATTTGAATTGAAAATCTTGGTATACGCCAATTTCCAAATAATAGTTATTATACTATTACTACATTATTATACTCCCATCCCGTCCCACGTGAATGAAAAATTTTAGTCAAATTGATGTAACTTTAATCAATAATTTAAATAAAAAATAGTGATTCTAATAAAAAATTAATTTTTTTTATTATCTTTCCATTTACATTTGAATTGAAAATCTTGGTACACGCCAATTTCCAAATAATAGTTATGTATACTATTACTACATTATTATACTCCCATCCCGTCCCACGTGAATGAAAAATTTTAGTCAAATTGATGTAACTTTAATCAATAATTTAAATAAAAAATACTGATTCTATTAAAAATTTAATTTTTTTATTATAACACAATTAATAATATTTTCAATAATGATTTTTAGATTTTTATAAGAATTATTATTTTCTATTTAAATTAATAGTTAAAATTATTGCAATTTGACTAAAAGGCTTGTGATGGAGGGAGTATGTATTGAAATAGAAACCACCAATCTACAGCCGTAGGATCAAACAAATTGAAAAGAAATCCAACGATTGAAATACTATCAATAACAATTTTTAGAATTTCATGAAAATATCTATATTTTTCTATAAAATTATTCATATTTTTTTTATATAAAAATATGTCAAAATTTGATTGAGTTGATTCTGCTAAATAAAGGGAGTGATCGGATCTACACACTTTCATTTTTAAAAAGTATATTACAAAAGTAACCAAAATTCATGTTATTTAAATTGTAAATTGAGAGAAAGTCAGACAGTCGGTACACACAACCAGACCACTTACTTGTTTTCTTTCCATTTACATTTGAATTGAAAATCTTGGTACACGCCAATTTCCAAATAATAGTTATGTATACTATTACTACATTATTATGCTCCCATCCCGTCCCACGTGAATGAAAAATTTTAGTCAAATTGATGTAACTTTAATCAATAATTTAAATAAAAAAATAGTGATTCTAATAAAAAATTAATTTTTTTATTATCTTTTTATTTACATTTGAATTGAAAATCTTGGTACACGTTAATTTCCAAATAATAGTTATTATACTATTACTACATTATTATACTCCCATCCCGTCCCACGTGAATGAAAAATTTTAGTCAAATTGATGTAACTTTAATCAATAATTTAAATAAAAAATAGTGATTCTAATAAAAATTTAATTTTTTATTATAACACAATTAATAATATTTTCAATAATGATTTTTAGATTTTTATATGAATTATTATTTTCTATTTAAATTAATAGTTAAAATTATTGCAATTTGACTAAAAGTCTCGTGATGGAGGGAGTATGTATTGAAATAGAAACCACCAATCTACGGTCGTAGGATCAAACAAATTGAAAAGAAATCTAACGATTGAAAATAAAAAGAGTTAAAACTGATTAATAATAACCCTAGGATCGTAGCAGTTATAGATCGATCTGATTCATTCTTTACCTTAAGTGGTTTTATCCAGTGTGTATTATCTTTTTTTAGATTAAATCCCAACCCCTCTTTGTCTTTTCCCAAATTGAATCCTAGCCACTCATTGTGTGGCGGTTATTCATGAGCTCTATTGTAATATAGACTAGTACTCTCTAGCCCGTGCCAATGGCACGGGGCAGTATGACAAAAAGGAGAGGTCAGTGAGGAAAAGAAGCCCCAAATCATATCTGTATAAAGTGTAAATTTTTAGAACAATAACACGTTCTCCGTTCCATAATTGTCTTCCCACTTTTTTTTCCTTATTACGAATGAAATTTGAGCAATAATTTTAAATTTATTAATTAGTCCAATGAAAATCTAAAACTTCTTATTGATAGTATTGTTGATGGTGTATCAATAATAATTTTTAGATTTGCATTTGTATAAATAAATCAACCTAAAATTATTGTTTAAAATTCATTTATAGTAACGAAAAAAATGGGAAAATCATTTTAGGACGGAGGGATTAGGGGAAAAAAAACTCACACCAAGCAACCACTACCTTCCTTATCTATCTCTCAATACACTTAGCAAGTGATTATTTACACTATTTTTTCTCAATTCATAAATGATAGCCTTAACACATAGCAATTTAGCATGCACTACCTCACATTAAAACACATGCATTTGTGTTTTCCTTACTAAACAACTATGGAGTAAACTCAGACACCTCCAAATCACCTGCTCTCTGCAATGGTGTAGTAAGCGTCTCTTTTACACGTAAAAACTGCCCTATCAATTAACACAATAAAGTATGAAGTAAGTCATTTAGTTTAAGAATACTGCACAACTCAAATTTTTTTCCTGATGACATATTTCACTAACAATTTAGCAGTACAAAATATGACAGGTCACTAAATCACTAATTTTAAAAATGAATATTACTTTTGTCCAAAATTAATACTACTTTCTATATAAAAAAAAATAAACATTGCTTTCTTCGTCTCAATGAACATTTTAAAAAAGAATTATTTTTTGGGATGAAGGAAGTGATGTTCAATTTTTTGGACAAAAATGTAGTATTATTTTTTGGTTATACATTTTGAATCGAAAGTAATATTTATTTTTGATATGAAGGAAATAATGTTTTTATAGTAGTACATTTTTTAAAGTAATTATTTTAGACGGAAAAAATAATATTTCTTTTAGTTTTCTTTATTAAAACATAATTTTTATATTTTTTTTTTGTAATTTAAAGCGAGACGGAGAATGAATTAGTAATTTGGTTGTGTTCACACAGAAGAAAAGAAACTTAGAACTCGCTAATTCAATTAACGAGTTAAAATTTATTTTTTAGTTTTCTTTATTAAAACATGAACATACCAAAAGTGTCGAGTTGGGCCAAACGAGTAAAGCCCAATCACAGATAACATTGGCACCCACATTCTCAATGAGACTGATCCAATCAGAACAAGGCCCACGGCCCATCTCACACATCGCCGACTAAGCCCATGGTCCGACTTACGTGTCCCGACCTAACTTAATCCGACCTCACGATCCATGCTACAATTCGGGTACGAACCATGCTCTACTCCGACAAATGTCGACCATTCCACGAGTGGCGACCTCGACCTAACTCAGCAAGTGACGACCTGACACTTGCCGGCTTATTTGGTTAATCAATGCTCACAACTACATCCCTACAAATCAGGGACCGTTATAGACACGTGCCCACGACCAAGTAACTGCCGCTATAATCTCGGAGGACATGTTGCCTCCCCAAAAATACATCACTCTTGCCTATAAATACTTCATCACTACCAAACGGTAAAAGGTAACTGCCATTTTGTTATCGTAATTCATTATTCTATACATTTTGAGCTATAAACAGCGGTAATCTTACTCACGCCCGAGCGTCTTCGCCGGAGACACATCCGGCTAGTCGTGGGTTCTGCTGTGTCAAGGAGCCAGGTGATCGCTCCCGCCACGTGGAGGAAGATTGATAAGCACATTTCCCGTAGCATCGCTTGGTTCCATCACGGAAACGTGCTTAAGGTTGACCTCGAAAAGTTCATCAACCTACAACCATGGTAACCCCGCACGGGCATGTTGAAGATGCTTCAAGAATTCATTGAGGTGAACAACAACCCCAATACAAACGCAGAAATCTCAATGTCAATGCCGAAAACTTGAACTTGCCTCCTCCCCCACCAAATCGTCCTCATGGCACGGCCACACGCTCTACTAGTGTCGTTGGCAGGGATTGCTCGACACGAGGAGAGGGAAAAGACATATGGATGGGCAAGAAGTTCCACCTCCTCCAAAGCGTCCAAATGCTCAGGTGAATGTTGGAAACAGGGCAGGTCCCTCCACCAACCCCATGAGCAAGAAGGAAATGATGTTAGAACGAGCTCAAATTTTGGCTGACTTGATAGCCATAGAGGAGGCAGAGCAGGCCGACGTACGTTCAGAAAGGATTGCTCCCTCCCAAGTCTCCAACAGGCAGCAGGCCAGGAGTGCTAGGCCAAACGAAGGTGTGGGACAGAACGGCGAGGACAGAATAGTACGTCGAGCTCCTACTATAGTTCATGTGCCGAGTAACGATTTAAGGGCTAGCCTCAACGAAAACAGAGAGCAGGAGGCCCAATCTGATTTGAGGACTCAGTTAACAGCCAATAGAAACAGACATGTTTCCCGGCCCAGTAACACAGAGATCGTGGTCTCAAAGAGACAAATGGGCATAGGTCGCCCGTGAGAGGGGAAAGGCGCAGTCGCCACATGGAGATCACAGCGCAGTCGCCGTCTCGCGCCGAGAGGCGCAGTCGCCTCAAAGAAGTAATGTACATAGATCTCCAATAAGATCGAAAGGACCAATTCTCACAGGGACAAAGGAGTAGGTGTGACTCCCCTGTAAGTGAAGGCCGAGGTCCAATGCCGCTCCTCCAGAGATGAGAGACCCGATGCCGAGAGAATGGTTGTTGATGAAAAAGAAATTTGACCAATGGGAGGAGGAGAAGAAAAAGAGACGGGAAAGGTTGAACGAATTGACTTTGCTCTTCGACCTTTTCCAAAGAAATCAGAGATAGTCGACCTCCTCCTACTTTCGTGTTGCCTCTTCGGGAGAAGTACTGGGTCGACAAATGCCAGGAGCCACATATCACATCCGGAAGCCACTATGTGTTTTGTCGCCAATGAGGACGACAACATGTGCAAAGCTCTCCTAAGCACACTTACCGGGGCACTTAACTTGGTTCAATGGTTTGGCCGCCGGTAGTATCACCACTTGGGCATGCTTCGAACAAAATTCTTAGACCGCTTCTCGACCGCAGAGCTCGGAAGATAACCGTCACCGATCCGAATAACTTGGTGCAGTGGTAAGAATGAAAGCTCGATGAGCTATTTCACCAAGTTCAAAGAGATGGTTGATAAGATAGAGGAAGACCTCACGCATGCAGAGGTAATAAATTGCTTCCGAAGTGGTATTTCCTCGAAGACATGGACTACGAGCTCACAGCCCGAACGGTCACAACTCGACAGAGTTGTTTGAAAAGGTTTATAACGTCGCTCTTGGCCGAGGAAAGGAAAGAAAAGAAGAATGGTAAGAGCCCCAAGGTTGAAGTCGCCGATGATAAAAAAGACTCCAACAAGAATGGGGGAACAATAAAAATGGAAAGAATGTAACTAGGGCGACCGAGAAGGTGCCCGAAGCTTTCACTCCCTCACGGTGAGTCGAACGGAGATTTTGAATGCCGTTGAACCGGCTCCTCCACCCCAATGAATCCAGCAACAAGTTTAGGAGGGACAACAACAAGTACTGCGACTACCACAAAGACACCGGTCATCTCACGCAGGATTGCTTGGGATTAAAGCGTATCATCCAGAGAATGGTCGACTGTGGAGACTCGGCTTATGTGAAGAGACCTCTGCCGGGGGAGGTGAGCAGCCAGCAGGGCAACAAGGACCTAGGCAACCTAGACCGAACTCTGGGGTCATCACCGAACAAGCGAGCAACACGGCCATCAAGCATAAGATATTCCACCAATAAGGCCCCACATGTGCCTCCCAGAGAGAAGTAAGAGATGAGGTGATCGCCTTCTACCCCCACGAATTGGCAATAAATATGGCGGCTGGTGGAGCAAGTTCTCGTCATCCTGTGCCTCATTGATGGATGTACGACGAGCGTACTCTTAGTCGACACCTGGGGCCTCGCAAGGATATTTTGTTTTACAAAACTTTCAAGGAGATGGGTCTTAATGATGAACATTGAGAGATATGATGGCAGTGTTGGAGGGCTTCACCAACCACCGAGTTGATGCTAAAGGCCGATAGTGCTCGACGTCGACCTAGGCCAAGACTCCCTCAGATTGTCTCAAAGGTACAATTTATCGTGATTGATGTAAATAGTGACTATGCCGCCATACTTGGAATTCCCGGACAGTCGCTCTTGGAATGGTAGCATCAATTCCTCACCGGCGAGTAAAGTTCCCCACACCCGCCGGAGTGGGTTGCGTACAAGGCACAAACTCGTGCTTATCTCGGATCATGTTCTAAGAGAAAGAAAGAAAAGGGAGCCGGAGATTGAGATCGCCGATGGTTACTTGAAGCCGTCTCGCCGCCACCAAAACTACCCGACCGTCAACAATCACCGACGTGGGTAGAGTCGACCTATCGCTCAAATGACGAGGTCATGCTTGAGTCGACACGTCACTCTAACACCACCGAGGTCGATTCGTATGTAGTTATGGTCGATCAAGTCGTCATAGGAGACCTATGCCTCCAGATAGACAATAACTCTGGGGCCACTACCAACAAGGTTGCAGCAAGCTTGATGATATGATAGCCGAGGAGGCTCCACACTGGGAGCCGAGGAAAGACAAAAGGTCGTGAGATCATAGTGGAGACTCTACAATTCGTAGATGGACCGCAGCTAGAAGCCGCGGATGAGCTAGAGTCGTAATCACCAACCCTTCTTACCCCGATCAAAAATTCGATTGGGAAGCAGCTATCGCTGAGGAGCGAGCGTAAATCATCGAGCTACTCAAAGAAAGTAATGATGTCTTTGCATGGAGGGTAGAAGACATGAGGGGAATCAAGGAGGAGGTCGCTGTTCACAGACTGGAAGTCAACCCGACCATAAAGCCGAGACCCCAAAAGTTGAGAAGTTTTGCTCGCGACAAGGAAGAGGCCATCAAAGCAGAGGTACAAAAACTTTTGAGTGTGTATAATCAAAGAGGCCACTCATACAACGTGGTTGGCCAACGTGGTCATGGTGAAGAAATCGAATGGCAAGTGGCGGATGTGTGTCGACTTCACTACTCTCAATCTAGCTTGCCCAAAGGATAGCTATCCTCTTCCTAGAATCGACAAGCTTGTTGATTCCATTGCTGGTCACTCTACTCTCGCCCTGGATGCTTACTCGGGATACCACCGCATCAAGATGCATGAGGACGACATAGTCAAGACGGCATTTCAGCAAATTTGAGGCATCTACCGCTACAATATGATGCCTTTTGGATTGAAGAATGCAGGAGCGACCTATCGTAGGATGGTGAACAAAGTCTTTGCCTCACGTATTGGTCGAAATATGGAGGCCTACGCTGACGACATACGGTCATTAAAACTAAGGCCGGGAGTCACGTGGTCGACCTAAAGGAGACATTCGCCAATTTACGAGCAAACGACATGAAGCTCAACCCCAAGCAAATGTGTGTTTGGAGTGGCACTGGCAAGTTCTTGGGATTCATGGTATCTCAAAGGGGCATAGAGGCTAATCCGTAGAAGATAAGGGCTTTAGTCGACATGAAGGCTCCCACCACTATCAAAGAGATGCAAATGACTTAATGGAAGGGTAGCAGCTCTTGGTCGCTTCATATCAAAGTCGCCAGAAAGGTCTCTCCCCTTCTTCAAAGCATCGAGGGGACGAAAAGTTTTGAATGGACGACCGAATGTCATTCGTCGTTCCAACAAATAAAGGATTACCTCGCTACTCCACCCTCGCTAAGTAGCCCGACCACCGGAGAGACTTTGTTTGTATATCTATCTCGTGGGAGACAAGTCGGTTGCAAAGCAGTTGTTGATTAGAGAGGATGAGGGGCTTCGTAAGCTCGTTTACTATATCAAAGAAAGCTTTATCGATGTGGAAAGTAGGTATTACAACGCTGAGAAGGTCGCCTATGCTCTAGTCGTGGCTTCAAGGAAGCTGCGAGCTTATTTTCTAGCTCATCCAATCGTGGTTCTTACTAATGCACCTTTGAGAAAGATATTGCACAAGCCTGAGAGTTCGTGTCGATCGCTCAATCGGGTCGATTGCCCTCACTGAATTTGACATTGACTATCGACCTCGAAAGGCGTTGAAGGCTCAAGCTCTAGCTGACTTCTTGGTCGAGCTTACGTTCACCAAGGAAGACCACGAGCAACGAGTTCCTAAAGAAAAAGCTAAGGGGAAAGAACCAGAGTCCCAGGTTGTCATTAGCCTACCCGACGATTGTTGGAAAGTCTATTCAGACGGGTCTGCGACCAAGAATAGCAGTGGAGCTGGAATAGTGTTGATTGAGCCAGAAACTGGGACCGTGTATGAGGAATCACTAAGGTTCAAGTTTGATGCTTCCAATAACCAGGCTGAATACGAGGCCTTGATTGCAGCTATTGAGTACGCCAAGTGCTTCGGAGCAACTAAGATCATGGCTTACTGTGACTCACAATTGATAGTCAACCAGGTCAGAGGCGAGTACGAAGTGCTTAGTTCTACTCTCATCAAATACTGCGACCTGGTGAAGGAGCTAATAAAGGACTTAGAATTCTGGGAGATTCAAAGGATTGGAAGGGAAGATAACGAGCTGGCTGATCTCCTTTCGAAACTTGCTACTTCAGATGAACCACATGACGAGCCCATCTCCTTCCTCGAAAATCCAAATGAGAGGGTAAAAATTCAGTGCATAGATGATCCCTCAAGAAATTGGACTCAGGAGAAGTGTTGGATCGAGGAAATGAAAGCATACCTAGAAAATGGAGAGCTACCAGATGACGAGAAGAAGGCTCGAGCTATCAAAAAGAAAGCTCCAAGGTATGTCATTCAAGGAGGCGACCTGTTCAGGAGATCTTATACTCGGCCATTGCTAAAGTGCATCCATCCCCAAGAGGTCGCCCTATTGATACACGAGGTGCATAGTGGAATTTGTGGTGGACACCCGGGGCCGTGACTCTGCCGACAAGTTAATCACATTGGGATACTATCGGCCACACATGAGAGCCGACACTCACAACTTTGTTCAAGAATGTGATCAATGCCAAAGGTTTGCCAACCTTCCCCATATACGCCTACAACAGAAAGCGCACTCCTGGTCGCAGCTTGGCCATTTGACATGTGGGGCGTCGACCTGATTGGACCCTTCCCTCCCGCCCGAGGAAACCGCAAGTATGTGATAGTGGCCATAGACTACTTCACCAAATGGGTTGAGGCCAAACCACTAGCTCGCATCACAGAGGAGAATGCTATCAACTTCATACACGACTTCATTTGGTGTCGGTTTGGTTTTCCTCGAGCTATAGTGTCTGACAATGGGTTACGCCTCCCGCACTTTCGAAACAGAGATGAAGCGAGTGGGAATCAAACATTGGAAATCCTCTCGTCGCCTATCCTCAAGGAAATGGGCAAGTCAAGCAAAGAAATAAACTTGTTCTATCTTCGCTCAAGACTCGGGGCTCGTAGGTCGACGAAACAATTGGTTGGACGAACTCCCCTTGCTTCTTTGGGCGCTTCGTACAACCACTGGGGCCTACTGGGAAACCCCTTGCTCTCACATACGGGTCGAGGCCACGGCACCCGCCGAGCTCGATTCCCTACGGCTAGAGTTACCTTCTTTGATCAAGAGCGTAATGACACCAACAGGTTGATCGACTTGGACCTGATCAACGAGAAGCGAGAAACAGCCTACCTCCGAATGGTCAACTACAAGCAGCGAACTAAGAGTTACCACGATAAGAAGGTCAAAGCAAGATCTTTCCAAGTTGGAGATTATGTATTGAGAAAGATTGAAGCAACGGGTAGAAGGACCCAGCAGAACAAGCTATCTCCTAACTGGGAAGGTCCCTATGTAGTCACTCGAGTCGTCAAGGAAGGAACCTACATGATAGCTCATCCTGGAGGTGACGAGTTGAAACATCCTTGGCATGCTACTCACCTCATCAAATACTACTTCTAGTTTTCAATTTCAAAGTTCAAGTTTGTGTTAAGGCTAGTTTCGAGTTGATGTAAGCATGATTCCTACTTCAATGAAAAGAGCAATTTATTCGATCAAACATAGTGTTGCATTAATATCAACAAGCTCGACTCTTAGTCAGCTTCGTTCTAACAAGCTCGATTCTTAATCGCCTTGTTTATTTAACAAGTCCGACTCTTAGTCGACTTTGTTCTAATGAGCTCGACTCTTAGTCGCTCATCTTAGCTCGACTCTTAGTCGCCTTCAACCTAATAGGCTCGACTCTTAGTCGCCTTCGTTCTAACAAGCTCGATTCTAAATCGCCTTGTTCACTTAACAAGTCCGACTCTTAGTCGACTTCGTTCCAACTAACTCGATTCTTAATCGCTTCAAATGGTATGAACAGTTCGACTTATGGTCAATCTCGTTCACAAAAAAGTTAATCAAGTCTGAGGTCGACTAAACCAACAAGATCAAGTCGCCTCTAGGCTCAAATTGACTCATTTATATTATCTACATCTAGCTCGACATACAATATGGAATGAAAAGCATACAACATTCTGGAAACAAAAGTCAGCTATGATAGAAATAAGTCTCCCAAAGCGGGCTAAGACTTGGACAAAATTAACTTACAAAAACATTTTGCCTCCCAAAAAACTGGGCCAAGGCATTTGAATAATGTTAGAGCAAAGAAAAACAAAAATATTGTTTGAAACTTGTTCATTACAAATTCAACTAAACATCTCAGGAGTCCTGGCCGACATCAGCTTGGTCGTCAGTAGCAGCTCGACCCTCTTCCTCTTCTTGTTGCTGAGGGTCCAAAGGTTTACCCGACTCCGAATAAATTTGTTCATCTACTGTCTCCATAGCTTCAGCATCATCAAGCTCCGCCAAGACCACATCAAAATTTCTGTCAAGGACAGGGGGAGCCTCCCACTTCTCACAATGATCTTCTTCATCTTCCTGGGCAATAAAGGCCAAGTCGTTCTCAAGATAGGGAACAAGCGAATGACCTGCGAGCCGCCATGTCGCATCGGGACTCGTAAAACCAACGAGCTAATTGCTCGATGGTAATCAGTGAAGGATCCACCAAGTGCTCGACGGGCCATGTGCCTCTTCCCAACCTCGAGAAAGTCTTGTGCCCCGGCCACTATGGCATCATAAAACTCATCTCCCTCCTTCAACTTCTCCACAAAGCATCGTGGCCACCTTCTTCGTAGCCTCCTTCCACTTAGCTCGAGCCGAGTTGTGCTCCTCGTTAAGCTCCTTCAAAAAAGAATCTTTATCAAGAAGAAGTTTGGTGACGGTGGCAAGCTCAACCTTAGTCCTCTCATGAGCAAGGCGCTCAAGCATCCCTCTCTCAAGTCACTTCCTTAAGTTTGGACTCGAAGCTTCGAGGTTGGACAGGGCCTTTATCTTCACCATCTCATTGGCTTCATATGTATTGTCCAAAGTCGTTGTACTTCTCCTTCAAATCCGCAAGCTCTTTAGCCTTTTTGGAGTAATCTTGAAGGGCTTGTCTCTCTCTCAATAGAAGCTCTCCAAGAGCTCTTCACCTCGCTCGACCATCGTAAGATTCTCGCATTTCAAAGAAACTAAGAAGTGTTAGCTCGTGATTTGAGTGGATCGAGTAAAGGGATAAGCAACTACAATGAAAGAGAAAATGACAAGTTACCTCACTATGAGCCATTCCAGAGCGAGCGTAAAATTCCTGGGGTGATCCCCTTATCGCCAAAATGGGCTAGGAGATCGACATCTATTGCTCTCCTAACAATCACTTGGCCCAGGCTCATGTCGGGATAGCGACGGCTCAAGCCGTTAAACCCTTCCAAAGGAGGAACATCACTCACCTCTTCATCTTTTCATCCGTAGACTCCTTACTCGGGAGGAAGGAAGGCCGGTGGAGGCAATTGGCTCGAGGACACGTACTTGCCCTTCTCAGATCGGGACCTCTTCTTCGAGCTTATAGGACGATCGTCCTCTTCCTCCATATCATCTTCATCAACGTTGACGACCTCGCAAAGGGCTAGCCCCCACCATCCCAGCCCTGAGGTCTCCATATTGGCGTCTTGATTTGGGCCTGAGCTCGACTTGCCCTTACCGACCTATGGAATCATCACCTCCTTCATTGGCATCATCGATTGGGTGCCGCTTTGCAAAGGGTCTTCCACTCGACCTCTTCCATCGGGATCATTCCAAAGAACATCCTTCTAAGCAAATTGTTCCTAGCAAAGAAAATTCTCTCTCTCTGCTCGCCTTAGCATCAAGGTACCCCAATGAGCCCTCTTGGCTTTCCTCTTATCGAAACCCCAACAATTCGCACCATGTTCGCTTCTTGCTTCGGGAGTTAAAACTACACGACATCAAAGAAATCAAGTGTTAGCTCGACAATTCAAAAACAGTCCTACGAGTAAATCATTGACGAGGTAATTGATACAATGCAAAGCAGCTTCTATGTACGAATTGAATAACTCTACATACGAAAGCAGAAATTTGATAAAGAGTTGCAACTCAAAATAGTTCTATGTACGAGCTAACTAAGTTCTACATACGAGCAGACAACGGACGATCTAAGAGTTGTATATGCAGCTAAAAATAACGCTATGTGCCAATGATAAGTTACTCATGCGAGTTAACAATGGACGAGCTAATGAATGCAGGTCAAGTAAATCCTTACCACCAACATGCTCTCCGCGGTCTTTGCGCAATTTTCATTATTCGACAAAATTGACAGCTTCTCCTTCAACCTACCCAAGGAATGAGTAACCCGGTCCCGATATACCGGCCTCTCAATACAGAACAAGGGGTTCCACCACTCCATCCCTGCATCATCCCACTTGGATGTAGTTATACTTGGTCGTCCCTAACACCTCCCAAACCTAACGGGTCTTTTCGCAACCAACGCACACAACTTCCTATACAAGGTCTGGGTGCCATGGAGGCTCCCGCAGTTTTCCTCGTCAATAGTGTCAGACTCACTACCTGGCAAGGGGAACTCCCATCCCAGCCTACTCTCTACAAATACCACATAGGAATTCCAGCTGCTATGTTTGTTGGGAAGGTTGGCAAACAATTTTGGAGAATTGGGTTTGGAAGGAGTACTAATCCCCCAATCTGCCTTGTCGAGCTTTGGAGCGAAAAATTCTTTGAAGACTCTCATGCAAGGTTCATGGCCTAGAAACTCTGCATACCATGGCAAAGCACACTAGTACTCTACAAGTGTTGGCCCCAAGTCAAGAGGAAGAGCATCCATGCACTCCGAAACTCGTTGATGAAGGGATCTAAGTGGCAACCTCAACCCCGCCTCAAACTGTCCATAAAAGAAGGCTACCCTAGTGGTATCAGTAGTGAAGCTGGTACGGAACTTGGCCATAAAGTCCGCCTTACTAAGGATGGTTATCCTATAATCCGCTCTACTTACTCCACAGAAATCATAAATCATATTGTATCGGGACTCCATATTCTTCTTCCCTCGAAGAGGCCTACTGGGTATATATCCTCTCTCGTTCTTCCCCGGTACAACAGAGGAGCCAAACGCATTCACAATTCGGGGCCTAAGAGGTCGAAGATTTCCTTCTTGAGTTGTCATATCTGTACAAGAAGAAGGAGAAACAGGGGAGTCAGTCCTATGATCACATTCAGTCGACCTACCTAAGGGCGACCTAAACTCCCCTGGAAAACCTATTCTATTTCTAAGGAAGGAGGGCTTTTGGACGTCCCTAACATAAAACAAGGTAATATGGTCAAGCAGTTCATGGAATAAATGAAAAACGACAACAGTTGAGTCGTCAATCACCACATTCTCAATTTCTCCTACAATGGGCAGCCCTATCTCAGTGTAATTCAACCCCCAACTAGTCAAAATGGAGGCGCACTCATCTAAGGACATCATTCTCCACTCACCGTTCACATTCTTGCATGCCCTACGGTTAACAGTACAGTAGCCATACCAAGCTCCTGGTTCACTACTAAAGGTCCTAGCCATGGCGGAATTGAACACAAAGCAGAAATTAAAGCCCTAAAACAAAAATACAAGGGAAATACCTCAATTGATTGAAGAAAGGAAGTTCGTTGCTGGAGCAGAGAGCTGAATTTAAATCTTGCTGAAATCCCTTGATTATCGCCGGAGAAGAAGAAGTTCTAGAGCAGTAAAAGTTCTAAACGAAGAGGGATTTCTCTATTTATATTTTCCTAAATTTGGAAGGGGAAAAGAAAATCAAAATTAATTTTCCGAAATTAAAGATTGAGGCGGTTTTCGAGAAGGAGTTCCAAACGCCGAATCGTAATCATTACTAAAACCGGCGCTCCTTCATCTCCAACCGTTCTTCACCAACGATCAGGATGTTGCCACGTCATCATAGTCGACCTACTTCAAAGACTAGTATCGACCTTCGAGTAAAGCAATTTTTGGCAAAGAGATCTTCTTAACTTCCAAGTCGACGAAGTCAACTCGAAAGTTGGGGGCCACTGAACATACCAAAAGTGTCGAGTTGGGCCAAACGAGTAAAGCCCAATCACAGATAACATTGGCACCCACATTCTCAATGAGACTGATCCAATCAGAACAAGGCCCACGGCCCATCTCACACATCAGTCGACTAAGCCCATGGTCCGACTTACAGGTCCCGACCTAACTTAATCCGACCTCACGATCCATGCTACAATTCGGGTACGAACCATGCTCTACCCGACAGTCAGGTCGACCATTCCACGAGTGGCGACCTCGACCTAACTCAGCAAGTGACGACCTGACACTTGCCGGCTTATTTGGTTAATCAATGCTCACAACTACATCCCTACAAATCAGGGACCGTTATAGACACGTGCCCACGACCAAGTAACTGCCGCTATAATCTCGGAGGACATGTTGCCTCCCCAAAAATACATCACTCTTGCCTATAAATACTTCATCACTACCAAACGGTAAAAGGTAACTGCCATTTTGTTATCAGAATTCATTATTCTATACATTTTGAGCTATAAACAGCGGTAATCTTACTCTCACGCCCGAGCGTCTTCGCCGGAGACACATCCGGCTAGTCGTGGGTTCTGTTTTCAGGTCAAGGAGCCAGGTGATCAGTCCTGCCACGTGGAGGAAGATTGATAAGCACATTTCCTGTAGCATCAAAACATAATTTTTATATTTTTATTTTGTAATTTAAGGCGAGACGGAGAATGAATTAGTAATTTGGTTGTGTTCACACAGAAGAAAAGAAATTTAGAACTTGCTAGCAAGTTCAAATTTATTTTTTAGTTTTCTTTATTAAAACATAATTTTTATATTTTTATTTGTAATTTAAAGCGAGACGGAGAATGAATTAGTAATGTGATTGTGTTCACACGAGAAAAGAAACCTAGAACTCGCTAATTCAGTTAGCGAGTTCAAATTTATTTATTTTATTTTTTTTAATATTAAAATTTAAACTTGCTAAATGGTTTAGCGAGTTTAAACGAAAAAAAATTATAAACTCGCTATACCGTGTAGCGAGTTTCAAAAAATGGGTCATTTTGGTCAATAGTTTTGAAGAATTGTTATTTTGGGATATTATTTTTTAAAATGAAATATTTTGAGAAAAAATCATTTTGGGAGGAGAGGTCATAACCGCTGATAACTGCTGTAGTAAGAGGATCCGTAGATTCAATCATAGCCATTGTTTGTCTTTTGCAAGATTAAATCTGAGCCACTCTTTGTGTGGCGGTTAGATCCTACCTCTATTGTAATATAGACTAGTACTTCCCTACCCGTGCCAAGGCACGGTGACAGTACGACATAAATATAGTGTGTTTGAGATCAAACTCTCAAAATGCATAAGTCTAGTATCTATCATCAAATTGTAAACTCTTAAAATTTTCATTTGATTGCAAGAACGACAATATTAATGATCCATTACATACATAATAGTTCCTTATTTTTAATTGAACATTTCAAAAATAAATCTGTCTCTTAGGTATTTGTTACAAAAAAAAAAATAGAAAGTAAAATCACATTTCACATTATAGCCAAAATAAGATTGACAAAATACAATTTTTTATTATAACCAAACATAAAATTATAAGAAAGTATGATTTCAATTAACTAAAGTTAACCAAATTACATAATCCCAACCCCAACCCCACCCACTTTCCTCTTTTCCCTCACCCCCCCTTACCTCACCCTCTTTCATGTAACCTTAAACCCGCTCACTATCCTTTTGAGTTGCAGTTTTCCAAACTTTCAATACTATTATAGAGAAATCATGCTCTGAAATGATACATTATCGAAAATAAAATCTTGACCAAGTATATCAATTATTCTGAGTGCCTGCAATAACAAAGCTAAGTAAAGACATGTAAACAAATTGCAAATATTCCTGAATAACAATAGCAAGCTCACCTTATAAGATATCTCTCCAAACTTTTCAGCACTTTCAAGAAAGTCTGACTTGGTGAATAAAAGTACTCGTTCCAAAGCTGAAATATATGTTACTTATTGCATGAAAATATCACATCCGCCCTTAAAAATGAGATTGAGTTGGTGTCCCATGACTGAAAAGAAAATGCTTATTAGATAATATCATAACATTATGCAAATTATGTGCACTAAATTTGATTATACTTACAAAAGTTTTCAGAGTTGTAGAAAAACCGAATTAGTAACCTCATCAATCTGTTTCATCAACCACTTCCCAATCCCACCCCTCTTCCATTCAAAACACTCACTCCAACTATTACTCCGTAACCCACCCAACCCTACACTCCTTTATGTAAACTTCATACACTCACTCTTCTATTCATTTTTAACCTAAAAAAACAACAACACCCATCCACCCTCGTATTCTTATTCAACATATACAGTCTCCAAAATAAAAAGACAACTAATCATACGCATGACTGCAATTGACGTATAGTATTCTTTTTTTTTTCTTAATTTTGTTTGTTCGTGTATATGTAGGGTTTTTTTTATAGATATGTTTAGAGGCATTTACCTTCGTTCTTGGCTCTCAAACTTGTTGCTTCTTGTTTATGTTTCCCGTTTGTTCTTTTCTTTCTACTTAATTTACCTAATTGTTAAGCAAATTGAGGAATTTTGAAAAGGACGAAAATGAAACACAAAACACTTTGTATCATTTTCAGATTGATCAACAATGAAAACAGAAAGAACGGAAACTAAGCTTCGATAGATGTCTGGTCAACGATATTTTTTACAAGAGTGATCGGATCTACACACCTTTATTTTTAAAAAGTATATTACAAAAGTAACCAAAATCCATGTCAGTTAAATTGTAAATTGAAAGAAAGTTAGATAGTCGGTACACACAACCAGACCACTTGCTTGTTTTCTTTCCATTTACATTTGAATTGAAAATCTTGGTACACGTCAATTTCCAAATAATAGTTATGTATACTATTACTACATTATTATACTCCCGTCCCGGCCCACGTGAATGAAAAATTTTAGTCAAATTGATGTAACTTTAATCAATAATTTAAATAAAAATAGCGATTCTAATAAAAATTTAATTTTTTTTATTATCTTTCCATTTACATTGAATTGAAAATCTTGGTACCCGCCAATTTCCAAATAATAGTTATGTATACTATTACTACATTATTATACATCCATCCCGTCCCACGTGAATGAAAAATTTTAGTCAAATTGATGTAACTTTAGTCAATAATTTAAATAAAAAAAATAGTGATTCTAATAAAAATCTTTCCATTTACATTTGAATTGAAAATCTTGGTACACGCCAATTTCCAAATAATAGTTATGTATACTATTACTACATTATTATACTCCCATCCCGTCCCACGCGAATGAAAAATTTTAGTCAAATTGATGTAACTTTAATCAATAATTTAAATAAAAAATAGTGATTCTAATAAAATTTTATTTTTTTATTATAACACAATTAATAATATTTTCAATAATGATATTTAGATTTTTATAAGAATTATTATTTTCTATTTAAATTAATAGTTAAAATTATTGCAATTTGACTAAAAGTCTCGTGATGGAGGGAGTATGTATTGAAATAGAAACCACCAATCTACAGCTGTATGATCAAACAAATTGAAAAGAAATTCAACAATTGAAAATAAAAAGAGTTAAAACTGATTAATAATAGCCCTAGGATCGTAGCAGTTATGGATCGATCTGAGCCATTATTTACCTTAAGTGGTTTTATCCTGTGTGTATTATCTTTTTTTAGATTAAATCTCAACCCCTCTTTGTCTTTTCTCAAATTGAATCCTGGCCACTCATTGTGTGGCGGTTATTCATGAACGGTTCTTGGTTCATTCTAACGTGTGGATACTACTAGAGGGTCTTCGCTCGTACGACGATCAAGGCCTAGAGTTCCAATTCGAAGGTTTAAAGGTTTTTGAAGATCGAAGATTGTGATTCAAAATCACACAATAAATTGTTCGATAGCTCAAGACCGGAAAGCAATTAAGGTTGGTAAATTCTATCTCATAGGAATTCAATTTAATCGTATAGAACGGATCATAGGGCTTTGGGTTTTGTGTTATTTAGATGCTTAATTCTGCTGTGCATGGACCCATAAAACCCAACAAATACAACCTCTTCTGATGATTTCTTTGTGTTTCAGGAGGTTGATGCTATTATTGTTGCTGATGATATGACCAGTTGGGTTGTTGATAGTGGTGCTTCGGTCCATGCTACATCAAGAAGAGAATTTTTCACCTCTTATACTCCAGTGACTTTGGTGATGTGAGGATGGCCCAAGATTCTATCTCAAAGTGTGCAAGTGTTGGAGATATTAGTTTGGAGACGTCTAATGGTACTAGACTAATCCTCAAACAGGTTAAGCACGTTCCAGAGATTCGGTTGAATCTGATTTCTGTTGGCAGACTATGTGATGATGGTTACGACAGTTCATTTTCCCGTGATAAGTGGAAGCTCACAAAAGGGTCTTCAGTTGTGGCTAGAGGCACAAAGTCCTCTAGACTTTTCTTGACTCAAGTCAAAGTTATTATTGATAAAGCTAATGCAGTAGAGTCACCCGATGAGACCGAGTTGTGGCATAAGAGGTTATGTCATATGAGCTTGAAAGGTATGACTGTCTTATCTAAGAAAAAATTATTATCATGTCCTAACAATTTGCATTTGGAAAGGTGTGCTCATTGCCTTGCAGGGAAGCAAAATAGAATTTCCTTCAAAACTCATCCACCTTCAAGAAAGTCAGAAGTACTTGAGCTTGTTCATTCTGACGTTTGTGGTCCTATGAAGACTAGGACACTTGGAGGTTCCCGATACTTTGTGACTTTTATTAATGACCACTCCATAAAGCTTTGGGTCTACCATTTGAAGACAAAATATCAAGTGTTAGACATGTTCAAGCAGTTTCAAGTCTCGGTTGAAAGGGAAACTGGAAAGAAATTGAAGTGTATTCGGACTGATAATGGAGGTGAATACATAGGTCTGTTTCATCATTACTGCAGATAGCAGGGTATTAGACATAAGAGGACTCCACCAAAGACTCCACAGTTGAATGGCTTGGCTGAGAGGATGAAAAGGACATTAGTGGAGCAAGTCAGATGCTTGCTTTCACACGCTAAATTGCCTAAATCTTTTTGGGGTGAAGCTTAGAGTACAGTTGTGCATGTATTTAATCTGTCTCCATCACTTGAGAGTCTTTGGATGTAAAGCTTATGTTCACATTCCTCGTGATGAGAGGTCTAAGCTAGATGCTAAGACTAAGCAATGGATTTTTCTTGGTTATGGTCAAGATGAGTTTGGTTATAAACTTTATGATCCCGTTGACAAGAAAATAATCAGAAGTCGAGATGTTGTGTTTGCAAAGAATGAGACTTTTCAGGATATTGACAAGAATCAGATTTCAACACCTCAGGCTAGTGATGGTTCAGCTAACTTGGAGATAATTCAAATAGAGGAGCATGGTGCAGTCAATGACCAAGATAATCAGCAGGATGGTGCGTTTGATAAAGTTGGCCTTGGTCATGATGTTAATGATGATGATATGGTTGAGGAACCTGTACAAAATGAGGTTCCACCAGTTGTACCCAGGAGGTCTACTAGAGAAATACATTCTTCCATTAGATATCCAGAAAGAGAGTATGTGTTGCTCACAGATATTGGAGATCCTGAGAGCTTCGAGGAAGCCTTGGATAAAGAACATAAGGATAAGTGGCTTGATGCCATGAAAGATGAGATGAAGTCTTTTCAAGACAATCACACTTATGAGTTGGTGAAATTGCCTAAAGGGAGGAAAGCGTTGAAGAACAAGTGGGTCTTCAGAATCAAGAATGAAGACAATAGTTCGACACCTCGGTATAAAGCAAGATTGGTTGTGAAGGGTTTTGGTCAAAGAAAAGGCATTGATTTTAGTGAGATTTTCTCTCTTGTTGTAAAGATGTCCTCTATTTGGACTGTTCTTGGCCTGGCAGCTAGTCTTGATTTGGAGGTTGAGCAGATGGATATTAAAACAACTTTTCTTCACGGTGATTTGGAAGAAGATATCTACATGGAGCAGCCAGAAGGTTTTCAGGTTAAAGGAAAGGAGAATCTTTTATGCAAATTGAAGAAGAGTCTCTACGGCTACGGCTAAAGCAAGCACCTAGACAGTGGTATAAAAAGTTTGAATCTGTCATGGGGGAGCAAGGCTATCGGAAGATTACTTCTGATCACTGCGTGTTTGTTAACAAATTCTCAGATAACGATTTTATCATTCTTTTACTCTATGTTGATGATATCTTGATTGTTGTCAGGAATGCTTCAAGGATTAACATGTTGAAGCAGCAGTTGAGCATGTCTTTTGCCATGAAAGACTTGGGCCATACAAAGCAAATTTTAGGAATGAAGATTACTCGTGATAGAGGGGCCAGAAAAATTTACTTGTCACAAGAGAAGTATATCAAGAAAGTGCTTCAGAAATTTGGCATGAGTGATACTAAAGCAGTGTCGTGTCCACTTGCATCTCATTTCAAATTGAGTATCAAACAGTGTCCGTCCACTGATGAAGAGAAGGAAAATATGCAGAAGGTCCCGTATGCTTCAGTAGTTGGTAGTTTGATGTACGCCATGCTGTGTACTAGATCTGACATAACTTATGCAGTTGGTAAGGTTAGTCATTTTCTCTCTAATCCTGGCAAAGAGCATTGGAATGCTGTGAATTGGATTTTGAGGTATTTGCGTGGTACTACCAACTTGTGCCTTACTTTTGGTGGTGAGAAGCCTTTGTTAGTTGGTTTTACTGATTCGGACATGGCTGGAGATATTGATTCTCGCAAGTCAACTTCTGGTTTCTTGGTCAAGTTTGCAGGGGGAGCTGTGTCATGGCAGTTGAGGTTGCAAAAATGTGTTGCACTTTCTACTATTGAAGCTAAGTATATTGCAGCAACTGAAGCGTGTAAAGAATTGCTATGGATGAAGAAGTTTCTCCATGAGCTTGGGATCAAGCAGGAACAATATGTGTTGTTGTGTGACAATTAGAGTGCCATTCATCTTGGTAAGAATGCGGCTTTTCATTCTAGGTCCAAACACATTGACGTTCGTTACCACTGGATGCGGAATGTGTTGGATTCTAAGTTGCTAGCGCTTGAAAAAGTACACACCGATGATAATGGTGCTGATATGTTGACAAAATTTTTGACAAGGGAGAAGCTTGAAATATGTAGTTCTATAGTAGGAATGGCAAATCACTCCACAAAATTGTGAGGGGAGATTTGTTGCATGGATTCACTCCTTTTGTGGATCCCATTACATATTGAAGAAAATTAAATTAATGGTCAAAGGTTGGACTGGGTAACTTGAAGCGCTTCATGTTTCCTCTCCATCTTCTTCTGATGATTTCTCTTCCTGTTTTGGCTGCCTATAAATAGTCAACAATAGAAGGAGAAAGAGGGCACGAACAAAACATCTGCTACTTCACTACACACATACAAACAGAGAAAATTTGTTTACAGCAGAAACTTGCAGCGACAATCCAATAGTGAAACGTATTCTAATCGTGACGATTTTGGAGGCCTTGTTCGTCTATCTTCCCTCTGCATTCTGAATGGTTGTTGTTCTTTTAACGGATGTATCTTTCGTAATAGGCCGTGGATAGAGCTGCTATTTTTAGGTGATATTGTTCATCAACTCATTTTATTCTTGCAATTTGTAGATGCTTTGGAGTAGTTGAGTTGGTTGATTTGTTTGAACACTTTTGTATCACATATTTTACTGATTAGTGGAAATTTTGTGGGCTTCGGTCTCGTGGTTTTTCCTCTCTCACATAGAGAGAGGTTTTCCACGTTAAAATAGTGTTGTTCATTTATTTTGCTTATTTGCAATTTGGCTTAGTTTGGGCTACCTTGTTTAATTCCGTTGTGTGAGATTGGGAAGACTTAGTGGGCATTTGTGATACGTGTGATATCATTTTCCCAATAGATACTCTTCCAATGGTTTCTGACGGTTCTACTACTAATGTAGTTGATGCTGCCAAAAAGATTGAATCAGCCCAAATACAGCGGTCGGTTGTACTCCGGCGATTGAATAGCCTGAAAATAAGACAGAAAACGTAAACTAAGTCGGGGCTTCTCCGGCGAAGGCCCTCCGGCATGAGAGTAGGTTCACGGTTTGTATATAGAGAAATCAAATTGATAGAGCTTCGAGTCAAATAGATAACGTACCAAAATATGGAAATAATGACTTGTATTTATAGGGATGGATATGTAGAATCCATGTTGAACTTGGACGGTAAAGAGATAAGGTATAATCCTAAGAGGATTATATCTGTTAAGGAGTCCTTGTTTAACTTAAATTGATATAGGAGGTTACTTTCCTAGAGAGATTATAACTGCTTTAGTGTCCTTATTTGATTAGAACTGCATAAGCTGCTCTGTCGGAATGCCGAGATGCTACTTCCTCGTCCTCGTAACCTGGCTGGTTAACGAGGAGCCGGGGAAGAGATGAGAGATAAGTAGAAAGGTCTGTCATGATGATGTCATAACCGGGGAAGAGTCCTCGTCCTCAAGGGAGATCATCTCGGCCTACGAGGGAGGTCTTCCTCGTCACTTTGAGTTGGGCCTGGCTTATGTTCACCTGCTGAGCCCAGGTCAGCCATATGAATGACGAGATAGAGAGACGAGGAAGCCCAGATATTCCCTCGTACCTGAGACTAGATGGATTATGTTTAGGGCCCAATCCACTTGGGCCTTACCCGGACAAGCCCATGTTTGTATCTCGGTTTATACTGTTCAGTGGCCCCCGACTTTCTAGCTCGGCTATGACGAGAAGAAATTCATCTCGTCCTCGGCTTACGAGACTAAGAACAGGCGTCACGTGGCAATGTTGCTTCAAGGTTTGTGTCGTTCCATTATCCGACGGTTCCTGGTACAATGATGAGGCGTGGTCCACTAGGCCTGACACACGTCTTGGAAACCACCACCGCATTAAATTCTTGGGACGCCGTACCCGCTTGGACCCGTTTTGATTTCGGGTTTGACCCGTCTGAGGGAGTATAAAAACAAATTTCCTTTTCAATTTCAACTTTTATCATCTTCAGACATTTGAGAGCGAACTAAAAAGATTAAAAAAACCCTTCGTGTTCTTCAGCTTCGAGTTGCCCAGATTCGTCAAAAAGCTTGATTCACCGTTCGATTTCGTTCATCCGCAACAACAACAGGTATAATTTCTTCTCCCATTGTTATTTCTGTCTTTGATTATGTAATTTATAGGGTTTTGTTTGGGTTTAAATGTTCGCAACCACCGTTGTTGAACCCATGAAGCTTTTCTTGAGTTTCTTGTCTTGATAAGATTCTTGAACCTTTCGTATCGTTTTAGAAATGACTCGTTCTTGGGACCATAGCCCTCGTTTCATCCATGGCTACCACAAAGGTAACCTTAGGGTTTACCGAAGGGAGAGAGGGCCATGGTTATTGGTGAATTTGACGGATATTGGGGAAATATTGACAAGGTATGGATGTCCGAGGCTGTACATCCAGTAACCAAACAAGACGAGAATAGACAGGGTTGATTCAATGTCCCCCAGCATAATAATATTCCAAAGCAGGGCAGAGATGATTGAACATATCAATTTGTTTAACCGGCGTCAGACCATCTTGACCGTCCTCGTTTGAGTGGTAAGGCTCCCTCCTCGGCCTTATTGTAAATGACGAGGAGGGGCGATCTTCCTCTTCCCCGTCTTCAAGTCTTGGAGGATATTGCTGACTCTTGTCCCTCGAGTTTTTGCAGATATGACGGGAAGAGGGAGTGAGGCCTCCACGTCGGCCAGTATAGTTGATGCCTTTGTGGAAGGCGAGCAAGTAGAAGGCCGAGGACGAGGAGGCAGAGGTAGAACTAGCCATCCCAGGCCAAAGCTAGTTAGGGCTGGGGATCCAATGCTGGAGGTGCTACACTCCAAGTATGGAGTGCCGAGGGAGGAGTAGAAGCTGACTTATGTCGGCCGTCCAACCTTTGAGAATGAGGGAAAGAGGGACGCGTTCTATTACAATGATAACCACGTTCACTTCTACTACAAGCAATTTCAGCAGGGACTTCGTCTCCCTTTAGATCCTTCATTAATGAATTTTTAGGAGACATGAGAGTCGTCCCGGCTATGCTAGGAGCCAACGGGGTTAGGGTCCTCGTAAGTTTTATTGTCTTGTGTCGTAGTATGGGGTTTGAACCTACCCATACTGCTTTCCATCATTTCTTCTCGGTTAGATACCTCAAGGACTCCAAGCTTATAGTAATAAGGAGTGATTCGAAGAAGCCAAAGATCATCCTTACCATGTCCAACAAAGTGGCTGGTTGGGAGAACTATGCCATTAGGGTTGAGAGCCGACAAGGTTGGGAGTTCGCTTCTCCTACTGATGAGTCTGCTGCTCCCAAGAAAGTGTTACGAGCTGAATGGTCCGCTGACTTGATTGCTCGGCTTACTGAGTTTTCCGGGATAGGTCTCTTGGATTGGTCAGCCTTGGAAGCAGATGCTCGTTACTATGTCAGTAGGGATAATGCCGGGGCCAGAAGGACGGCGTGGAGCCTCTCGTCCCCGTTAATAGGGGGAGAAGATTTAATGACTGGAGGGTCCATCCGGGTCTGGTCTTCCTTGCTGATTGTGAACGTTGTAAACTTGACCCCAAGGATCAATGCCTTATAGAGGAGGATGTCGTAGGCTGTAATTCCTCTTTCCTCGTATTTGATACTTGTGAATTGATGCTTGTTTTATCCATCTCGTAATATAACTATCTCTTCTTCATATTTGCAGATCTAACCCCCGAACAAGAAGCCGAGATGGCCTCCAACAACGTAGTTGATCCCAAGGAGCTAATCAGGATGAAGAGGCGGTTAGCCAAGGCCTCAGCTGTCGGTCAGAGGAAGGATGAGGCAACTCGTCGTCAACTCTTCCTGGATACCAATGGGGATGTTGCCTTGCCCATCAAGACGGTTGGGTTGGGGAGGCTGTTAACGTCGATGAGGAGACCTCGGGAAACCGAGATAAACAAACATCTCAGGGGCATAGCCCCCGTATTCTAACTATTGAGGCCGAGGTGCATGCTGATATCCCGACTGCCGAGGAGATGGGCCTCGTTCAAAGGTCCTCGAGCCAGAAGAGGCCTTGTGCAGTTCTGGCCGAGGAGCCTCGCTTCCGAACGGGCTTGCGATGCTTGACTCCTCATGCCCTCACCCATTAAATGATTAGGAATTATGCCGAGACCGAGGAGCTTGCTCGGTAACTCATCACCACGCCCAAACCCTTAAGAGGCCTCAGCTTACTTGCCAGGGAAGTCGCTCTCGTTAGGCTGGGCCGAGCAGCAGTCCAAAGGTCCTTGGACGAGGAGGCGTACGAGAAGTTGTGCCGGGATAATCCTAGCAAGGAAAACATGGTTGGCCAAAAAGGCCTGTTGATATATGAGGTGACTATCTCGTATTTTACTTCTCGTACTTTGCACTTTTATTATCTCTAATGTTACTTTTTGATATTGCATCTTGCTACCATCTCGGCCTACGAGAATGTACAACTTAAGGCCATGGAGAAGCAAATGGCTGAGCTTAAATCCGGGCTGAGAAGGGGAGGCAGAGGCGCGGCGATTCTTCGAGTTCTTTGAAGGCTCGGGATGAGAAGCTTGATGCCGAGAAGGTGGCCAAGGCCAAGGCCGAGGAGGAGATGAAGAGGGTCGAGGAGGCCAAAGCCCGGGCTGAGGAAGCCCTTAAGTTGAAGGAGGCCGAGATGGCCGAGCTAGAGAAGCTCAAGGCCGAGGCACTTAAGGCTGCTGAGATGGATGCTGCCAAGAACCTGGAGCTGGAAACCAGCATTCCTTCTAGGGAAGAGGAAGTTGTTGCTTGGTTCAAGGCCAGCTCGGCCTTCAAAGATGCTGTCAATGACCTAACAACCATTATGTTTCAGGATGGCTATCTGCACTTGGCCCGTCGGCTTATGGTGAACACCTCTCATGGCTTGGACTTGGAGGCCATTGCTCGACTGGCATGCCATGACGGGTATGATGAAGCATCTCGGGCTCTTCACTAACTTGTTCCTTATTCTCAGTACAACTTGGATGTGATGGCCATGATGGATGCTCGTGCTAGCAAAGAAGCTTGGGTTCCTCTACTGCATCGATCTGATAATATCAATGCTTTAATAGAAAAGATTGAGGATGAGGACGAGATGGAGAGTGGAGGACGAGGGGCTAGCTGGCCGAGGAGCTAAATGATGAGGGGCTCAAGTCAATGCTCAAGGCGAGCAAGTCACAATCACCACCGAGCCTCGAAGCCAGGGCTGAGATGCGTGCGGCGAAAAGGCTTTCTTCGGGGAAATCCCTCAGAAGGAGAAGTCATAGATCTTTTTTCTTTATTTTGATGTAATAGGTTAGGGCACTTGTAATTCTTCTTTTGAATATTAATGAAATTTCCCTTCCTTACAATTCACGTCGTCGTTAGCATTATGAACTGTTTGTTTAAATGCTTGTTTGTGGGCTTTGCACAAGTACAAGCATGCTTTAGGGGGGGGCTGAGGAAGGTTCCTCGTACTTCACTCTTTTATATAAGACGAGGAGGCTAGATCAGTCTTAAGAGTTGTGGCAATTTTTCCTCTTCAAGTCATTAGGCCGAGGTGGAGTTCCTCGGTCTTGACTGTTGGATATTTTCTTCTTTTTCGTCTCCTTATGCCGAGGAAGATGACTCGGGCATAGATTTTAGACGTGGAATGCCTGTAGTCATATTATGTCGAGGTGTTTCCTCGTCTTAGACGTGAGGTAAGTCATTAGGCCGAGGGAGGTTCCTCGGTCTTGACTGTTGGATTTTTCTTCTTTTTTCATCTCCCTATGCCGAGGAAGATGACTCGTACATAGGTTTCAGATTGTCTAGCCCGTAGTCCTTTGAGCCGAGGGGTTTCCTCGTCAAGACATTACGCTACCTTATTTTTCATCTCCTTACGCCGAGGAAGGTGACTCGTACGTAGGTTTTAGATATTGGCCAGTTAGTCGTTTGTGCCGAGGTAGGCTAGACGTTTGACTTGTCTTTTGAAGAGTCGAGGATAGGATCCTCGTCTTCCAATGTTATGTTAGTAGTGGCAGTTGCTTTGCACGTTGAAGAAGTAAATTCCATAAACAGAATTTGATTACATCGAACTGCAATCCTACCATGCTTGAAAAGGTAAAAGACTAATTAAAGACTAATCTAGTACATAAAATAAACTAACACTAATGATAGTATTTTCGGAGATTGTCGGAATGCCATGGATGCTTGAGCTCTTTCCCCTCCTTAGTCTTTAATCTATAGGTCCCTTCTCGAATGACTTGAGTTATGATGTAGGGACCTTCCCAATTTGGGGAGAGCTTGTTCCGTTCTTCCTTCCAACCAGTAGCTTCAATTTTTCTAAGTACCCAATCGCCTACTTGGAATACTCTTCTGTTGACCCTCTTGTCATGGTATGCCTTAGTCCTTTGCTTGTAATTCACCATTCTCATCTGCGCAGCTAGTCGTTTCTCATCTATCAGGTCTAGGTCTAGGAGCATATTGACCTTGTTGACTTGTTCATCATAGTGTGAATTTCTCACAGTAGGGATAGCCATTTCAGCCGATGTCATAGCCTCAGAACCGAAGGTTAATAAGAATGGAGTTTCCTCGGTTGGCCCCCGGGTGGTTGTGCGAACAACCCATAAGGCTAGGGGAAGTTCGTCCAACCATTTGCCCTCGCGTCCTTCAAGGTTCTTAGTAAAGGCTGTTAGGACCAATTTGTTGGTGGTCTCCGCTTGTCCGTTGCCTTGAGGTCTGCTCACAGATGACTTGGCGTGATGAACTCTTACTCTGCCCAATTCCGCTGTGAATGCCGTAGAGAATTGGTGTCCATGATCCAAAATAATTGTGTGTGGGAGCCCAAAGTGACACCAGATATGGTCGTGGACGAAGTTTATAGCATTATCTTACGTTATCTTGGCCAATGCTTTCGCTTCTATCCATTTGGAAAAGTAGTCGACTGCTACTATCACATACTTGCAATTACCTCGGGCGGGAGAGAAGGGTCCAATGATGTTGATGCCCTACATATCAAATGGCCACGTACGTATCACAAGAGTTTGCTCAACTGCTGGGAGTCTAGGAATGTCAGAGTATCTCTGACACTTGTCACATTTTCTAACATAGGCTTGCGCGTCCTCCCTCAGGTTTGACCAATAGTAACCTAGAAGGATGATCTTGTCAGCTAAAGTTCTGGCCCCCGGGTGTTCGCCGCAAACGCCTTCATGTACTTCAGCCAAGAGATTCTCAATTTCCTTGGGATAGACATACCTCAGCAGGGGCTTAGTAAAAGATCTTCGATAGAGGACTCCGTTCATCACCACGAACCTTGGTGATCTCTTCTTGATAAGTTTAGCTTGAGTTTCATCTTCTGGGAGTTGGCTCTTCTCAATGTAATCTATGTAGTCATCGATCCAGCATCTCTCCTCTCCATCTAGGAGCATGACTTGTAGTCTTTCATATGCGGGTTCTTCAGCAAAAACTACGTATGGATTGGAGTTGAACTCAGACACATCCATAGTCGCTAGTTTAGATAGAACATCCACGATTTGGTTATCTTCTCTGCCTATTTGTTTGATCTCGAATAACTCCAGCTTCTTCGTCATGTCTAGGACCAGGTCTCTATACTTGGTAAGTACGGGATTTTGGGTGTTATACTCTCCCTTTACTTGTTTGACAACAAGTTGGGAGTCACAGAATGCCGCCACTTTAGTTGCTCCATAGAAGGAAGCCAACTCGATACCAAATATCAGAGCCTCATATTTAGCTTGGTTGTTGGAGCGGGGAACTTGAATCTGATGATATCTTGTATGGTATGCTCTCCCTCAGGACTTGCTAGTACCACTCCAGCTCCGCTTCTCTCCTTTGTGGCTGAGCCATTAGTGTATAGGACCCAACAGTTGGATGGGAGTTCTATGGGGGACTCTTCTTCCTCCGGTGTGTTATGCTTACGGGAGGTGGGGACGTGTTTACCCATGAAGGCAGTCTCGACCATGAAGTAAACTATAGGCTGTGCCAGGAGGGTCTTCCTTGGTTGGTAAGTGATATCAAACTCTGTAAGAGAGATAGACCAATTTAGGAGACGTCTGGAGCCAACCTTGACTTGTGTAAGATTTTCTTGATGGCTCATTCGTATACGCGGTGATGGGATGTTGAAAAGTAGGCACGTAGTTTTCTTGATGCAATAACTAGTGCGTACGCTATCTTTTCCACATTGAAATATATGCTTTCACGTCGACAATGCCTTAGAGATATAGTAGGCGGTTTTGAGTTCCTTCATGCATTTCGTCACAAGAACAGCTGACCAGAATGATGCAGTGGCGGCTAGAAGACATCTGACATCTCGCTAGTAATCGGACGCTTAGCAAGGGAGGGGATCCCAAGTACTCCTTCAACCGGAGGAATGCCTCGGACCATTCAGGAGTCCAGGAGAAGCTCTTGGCCCCCCTTCAATACCTTGAAGAATGGCAGCGATTTTTCAGCGGATTTGGCAATGAATCTTCCAGCCGCTATTCTTCCGTTCAATCTCTGAACCTCCTTGATGCTGGTAGGTTCCTTCATGTCAATCAGGGCTTTAATTTTTTCAGGGTTCGCCTCTATTCCCCTTTGTGACACCATTAAGCCTAGAAACTTTCCATTGTCACCCCGAAATACACATTTACTTGGGTTTAGCTTCATGTTGTTAGCTCGGAGATTGTTTATAGTTTCCTCCCTGGTCGGGCGTGGCTAGCCCTCCTTGATCTTTATGAACATGTCATCAATGTAGGCCTCCATGTTACGACTATTTGTTCTCCGAACACTTCATTCACCCGTGCGTTGGTACATAGCACCCGCATTCTTAAGCCCAAAGGGCATCATGACATAACAATAATTTCCCAGATGTTTGGAAGGCCGTCTTCTCGATGTCTCTCTTTCGCCATTTTTATTTGATGATAGCCAATGTGAATAGGCATCTAAGAAAGCGAGAGTTCGGTGTCCGGTATGGAGTCAACCAACTAATCAATTACGGGAGAGGATAAGCTGTCCTTGGGCAGGCTTTATTAAGATCGGTGAAATCATGCACATTCGCCACTTCCCATTTTGCTTTTAACCGTCACCACGTTGGCTGACCAACGGGGTATTTCACTCGGATGA